>JAZGTJ010001798.1:0-49967 GCA_036877575.1 Botia almorhae
GAAACAATAAAACATTCATTTACAGTCAGAATTCAAAGAACAGAAACAACAAAACATTTATGTACAGTCAGCATTCAAAGGACAGAAACAACAAAACATTCATATACAGTCAGAATTCAAAGGACAAAAACAACAAAACATTTATTTACAGTCAGAATTCAAAGGACAGAAACAACAAAACATTTATGTACAGTCAGAATTCAAAGGACAAAAACAACAAAACATTCATTTACAGTCAGAATTCAAAGGACAGAAACAACAAAACATTCATTTATTCATCAATCCCCACTGAACGAACTGTTTTGTATGGGTGCAGTTAGAGGCATTTTGTGCACCTAAACTCATCTGCACTCATGAATTATGAACGAGTCCTCCGCAATTCTTTATTTACTTCTATGTTAAAGATCAGATAGCTGCAGAAACCCATGACAGCAAGACGATGAGACAGGAGTAATACAGTATCTATGTGTGTGTACAGCTGGTCTGTATGAATTAAATGTGCTGTCACAGACCACATGATGTTTATCACTGACACTCACTGAGAGTGAGAGAGCACAACAGGTCATCTGTGTTACAACAGAAGAACGAGATTTAAAAATCAACTTTCATCTTCAAGACACTAAAAGCCCAATAACAACATTACATGAAACACAATGACAGTATGACTGAGTGAACATCACAACCTCAGACATGGAAGAGAATTGTAATACTAATAACTACAGAAAGTTATTACGAATACCATAAACTCCAGGTTCTATTATCACAGCACAACATATTTGCATGATCATATCTGATGTGATCATATTTACATGACAAGCACGTCATTTAAAATACAAGCTTGAGTTTTCATTTAACCAGGGATTATTACAAACATATTACAAGTGCTTGTGCTTATAAAACCAACAACTTTAGGAAATCTATATAAACTAAAACATATATTTTACAACATATATAAGTAGCTCATAATCTTGATAACTGACATAACCTAAGAAATACTGAGTGAACACATCCACATTATTAGTATTATTAACATGTATGTATATATGAATGGTGTGCATTTTTAGCACAGTTTTAATGTTTTAAATGCAGTATGTTCTCCTAATTAAGAAGCTGGTCCCATCTGAAACAATCAGCAAATAAACACATCAGGAGGAAGTGATGTTGCCACTAGTGTAGACTACTAAATTCAACTACTGTTTTTTTAAGGTTATGCCAATAAGGGCAGTTAAGGTCCTCAACAGTGATATTAAAACAACCTCTTTTACCTAGTAAAAACCTAGTGATATTTAAAAAAACCTCTGCCAGAAACTGCTATTCTGGCAGTTCATTGCTACAGGTTTAACAGTCAAAAAGAGAAAACTGTTTTACGTGCTGTCTGTAAGTATTTATGAGCGTAAGAATTGCCATAATAAACAGACTAAAATGCATGTTTATATAGCATGTTCTTAACTAAAGGGATTAAGAAATCACACTTGTTACACCGTTTTTAGCCTGCACAGTTAAGTTATATATACTCAGTCAGCATGTAATGTCACTTCCAAATGTAACCTTATTACATTATTATTATTATTAGAGTCTCACAGAGACTCTTAGTCTTTGTCTAGAGGATCAAGCACCAGTCAGGCTGGGAATAAACAGGACATCAGTGAAGGCCTGAGGAATTCTGGGAATAAACAGGACATCAGTGAGAACCTGGGGAATTCAGGGAATTCTTTTACGGTCTGTCTCAGATTGACATCAGAGCAATAAGCACATTTGTCCAAGACTGAAAGGAACAGAACATTTTACAAATATTTATAAGTGATTGTTCAGGTCCTGAATTCTGATTGGTTCATTTCAGTGGTTTATTAACAATTAAACAGCCACGTCACCTTTACCAAACTACAATCATCACTGCACAGCATCCACAGTCTTGGACAGTTTACATAACAGGGAATTGCCATTATGTATCAACTTGGAAGAATGAATTCTAAAACAAAAAATATTTCAGCAATTATTTTGTAGGATTCACAACAAAATCTGGAGGTGGAAAATGGCCGCAGGTAAACGTCTTTAGCTATGACTATATTCACAAACTAGCACAACCTCTCATATTGTATCACTTAAATATATATCAAGTCCCTTTATTAAATTAAATGTATAAATGTGCAGCAACTAAGGGGCTGGTAAAATGGCATATGTTGCATAAAATACATCAGCAACTTTAAGACTCTCCAAACTAAATTCACAAATGTAACAAGGGTGATTAAAGTGGTTAACTGGTGAGTTAATGAAGGTTACTTCTCAAGTTAGTATAATCTAAAAGTGAAACTAAAGGTACAAGTCACTGTGTGGCATTTATTGAGCTCAACTGCATCATCAAAACCTGTAGCTGTGTTACAGAACGGGTTCCTGGAGCTCAATGGGTAGAGCATTGTGTTAGCAGCGCAAAGGCTGTGGGTTTGATTCCCAAGGGAACACGTGTACTGACAAAATGTAGACCCTCAATGCAGTGTAAGTCGCTTTGGATGCACAAATCTGCCTAATGCACAAATGTAAATGTAAAAACACAAAAATCCCACAGCAAAATTGTTCGAAACTAAAAAATTCAGCTCTTCTGGGTAAAAAAAGGCAAACCCAAACTGTAATGCATCAGCAGTGACTCCTCCTACATTTCTCACTTCATTTAAATAAAAATAAATGCTGTTAACATTTTCAAGCTCTGCATTGTAAAAACACTATCCTGCATTTACTGAGACCAACAGAAGGACTAAATGTAAAAATGCATATGAAAAGATACTTGAGGTTGTGTAAAACTGTGCAAGTGTTTGTACTGTATTGTAATTATTAAACATCCCCAGAAGGAACAGCTTCTTATAAAGACTCACAATAAACTGCTGGCATTTAAAAAGACAGTAAATGGGGGTGAATGTGGATTTTAAGTCTTCTGACAGAGACTCAATCTCTTAGTAATGATCAGCAGACGGTGGGCGGCATCTTGATGTGTTTAACTCAACAGACTGTGGGTTGGTGCCATGAGACCTCTGAAAGTGCATTCATGCTGGGAAATCTGTTGCTTTACAAACAAACCAAGAAAAACACAATCCTCTACAATGCAAGTAAATCACTCACATATGCTACCAAATTTCATGCTAGGCGACTAAAAAATTAGCTAACGGCTAGTAAACTGTCCAGTTTTACTTTCCTGTGATTGAGTTTGATGTAAAGAATGCAGACAGAAAACAGTAAATCCTGAGGGAATACAGTTTAAGGAATACGGAAACGCAGCCCGTGATTTAACACGCTGTTATGAGAAGAGTGCTTTATGGGAAGAGCGCATGCTCTTTATGCTTTTCTGGCTAGCAAGTAACTTCCTTCAAATTCACTTGCATTTTGTGTAAATGAATCTCATATTAAAAGTGTGATACCTGACTAGTCCCTAATGCTCTGATATTCTTTCCTTCATATATAAAACCCATTAGAATATAATTTACCCATATCGCACTGTCTGTCGCTATACCTGTCCCAGACAAGCTGGAGTTTGATTGATTTATTCAGTGTGAACAGCTGGCACCAGATCAAAATTAACCCAACTCTAATAAATAATGTACATCACATTTGGAAAAACATAGATGAGTTTATGCTCAAAAATCCAGAATTGAATCGAATTTAATTGAATATTAAGTGTGAAGATACTGCAATCACTGTTAGCATGTACTCCAGAGAATTTCACATTTGGTCACAATACAGTAGCAGAATCCGTTTTTTGTTGACTAAGATAAAGACATAACAATTCTAATACCATGAATGTGTTCTCTCTCTCGCACTCTCTCTCGTGCACCCTCTCTCTCACACTCTCTCTCGCATTGTAATTTGTTTGTGTCTCTCTCTTTGTTCTTTTTTTGTCCATTGACATTTTGGACAAAGCTGCAGGATTTCCCCAGAGCAAGTGTTTTCATTAGCCTGCTGTCTGTCATGATCCTCTGACAGCTTCTTAAAGTTGTTTACCGGCATAGACACAAGTAATTTAATCCCTCTAATTTTCCACCAATCAGATGCTACAGCCATGAAATTTGTCCATTTAGAACCTTGAAGACAAAAGCGTCCGTGAACCCCCACACTGACTGTGTTTCTATGAGACCCCTAAGTGGAGAAACAAGAATGAAGCAGATTCTGAAATTAAATCTTCATTTATATGCGTTTCATTTTAGTAAAATTTCATTAGCTTTTAAGCTAATTACATTAGCATGTAATGTTGCTGTCTGAGCACAAAAAGATCTGCATCACTCAAAGTTTGCTGTAAAGGGAAATATTCTCTTTAATAGAAATCAGTTTTTTGACCAGCTTTCCTAAGACAGACTAATGTTGAATGAGCTGTGTTCACTTGTATCACTTGTGATTCTTGTTGATTCGCTTCTTAATTTGACAAGGCAAAACTGATGCCATTGTTACAGGTTACCTAAGAGATATTGCAGTTATTGTAAAGGCACAACATTTCTGGAACATGCTCCAAGGTGACCAATTACTAATTACAACAGCTTGACCAATCAAATGTTTTGAAGGGAGGGTCATCACAGAATCTGGATCTAAATAAAGCGTTCAGCATAGACTGGAAACAAAAGTGTTGTAATGTAAGATACGTTTAAAATAATACATTTTTAAATTAAGTATGAAAAACACAAAAAAATACAACTAAAAAGGCTTCATAAAAGGGCATGTTATTAAGGACAGACCTTTAAGGACAAATTTTACTGGAAGGCTCAACAAAATCATGTAGACAGAAAGAATCAGACAGGAAGCTTTATATCCATGAATTCATGCAAGCTTCATTTGAACATGATCATTGAAGTTTCTCGCTATGACAAAAACAAACAGGAAGAGGCATGTGGTGGCAAACAGATACTTTCTTAAAATCCACACAAAGACGCTTTTATTTATTCTCCCTTGTCATGAGTCACATTAATCTTGTGCGGCAGAGTAATTTATCATTTCTGACATGTAAAGAAAGACGTGTGAGAACGGGACTTCACTCTGACCACACGCCAACAGGAACAATTCCCCTAATAAACTCTCTTTAAAGCCACCTAACCCTAACCCTACAAATTGACACATCCACCTGCTGTCAATCAATCAAACCTCTGTGTTCTCTGACTCATCACAGGAGCTTCACAAGATCCTTCCAGAAAGGCTTGAACATCTATATGTCACACAAGGGTCTGAGTCTCCCACAGCTCCTGAAGACTTGCAGCTGAATATGTAATTCAACAACCTCACAAATAAACATCCTGCTCAGAATGAACCTGCAGACAAAAACAAATGAAAGAAAATCATGTCGCGTTACTGATACTGTAGATCTTAAGTGCAAGAGAAAGACGTTCAAATTCCCTGTTTAAGCTTCTGTTTGTGTTTTGTGTGTGTGTGTGTGTGTGTGTGTGTGTGTGAGATCATTGATGTAAACAGAGATATTCCAAATCTCCAGAAGTGCGTCACCATGCCTCTTACATCTGTAACCATAGTAACATCAATTGAATACATTTACACATTTGGCAGATGCTTTTTTCCAAAGCGACTTACATTGCATTACACTATACATTGTTTCTAGGCATTGTTAACGCCATGTTCAAACCACTGAGCTACAGGAAAGATATTGAATATATCTCAATATTGAATATTGAAGATATATTGAATACAATCAATATTGAACTAAATTAAATGCTTGAGCTAATGATGAGATGAGTGTCAGAGCTGAGATCTCATCAGATATTAACACACATGTACAATGATTAATGTTGTTGTACTTGGACTGTATTTACTGGGTTGGTCTGTGTGTTAGTGTGTGTTATATTTACTTGTATTGCTGTGTTCAGGGCGTTTGACTGAAAGTCATTACATGACAACATAAACTCAGTCTGTGAGAAAGAAATCAAAGCAATTAATTGGCCATTGCGCTCCGGTTTGAGCTGACCTCTGCAAATTCCCCAAATGTAAGAATTTCAGCTGCACAATTTCTGGTGATGGGGGACTGCGTTTCGTGCTCTGGGGCAGTTGTAGCCTATTGGTTAGAGGGTCAGACTTTGTTCAGAAGGTCGGCAGTTTGAATAACTGGGCCCCTTGAGCAAGTCCCCTTGAGCAAGTCAACTTGAGCAAGTCACCTTGAGCAAGTCCCCTTGAGCAAGTCCCCTTGAGCAAGTCACCTTTCCTCTAATTGCTCAATGGGGCACCACAGTGCTGCACACTGCTCCAGGTGTGTTACGGTTTCCAGTGTGTTCAATACCCACTACTCCAATGTTTGTGCACTAACTGGACAGGTCAAACAAAGAGGACAAATTCCAAGCATGGGACACCATACTTGGGCAGCACATCACTTCACTCTCTGCAGGGTTAAACAAACACTCTGAAGGGCACATGTCTTATCTGGTTCAAACAGTCCTCAATTAAGAGCCCTTAGCTTTAAAATGCTACCAGGACAAAACATCTACCTGCTAAAGTATCACAAAAAAACACTCCCCCAACACACATGCGCACACATTTCTCATTCTTTAAGATGTCTTCAAACACAAAGATCTCTGACAGACATCCTTACAGAGAGAAAAGTTCTCTTCTGATGTTCAGCTATTAGACTATGTGAAGCAAATTGATCCATCAAACACAAATCCCATATTGAGACGATCGTTGTGTTTATTAGCTGTTCAACTCTGAAGGACAAAAACACACATATATGAATATTTATCAACATATACTGTATTTATCTATATTTATTTATACTGTACTTATATAACAAAATCTGATAAACCCACCTGACCTGAATGACCAGGAAGAAAGACATTATCGCTCACACAAATACTGATCAACAAATACAAACTTTTAATGGCCACCACGGAAGACGTGGTTTTTACATTTCCACAGGAAAATGTAACTTGTTTCGCTCATGCAAAACTCAACAACTCAAGGTTAGGATGGTTAGTAGTGGGTTAGCCCTAAATGGCTTGGGCAGCTGTTAGGGTTAGGTTGTCAGGAATGTTCCTCGTTCACTATTTATCAGTGCTGTTTTTCACCTGTTCTTCATCTGTCACCTCAATAAAAATTTCAGCTCGGTTCTCTCTGTAGTCACATTATGTGAGGATCATTCAGCTCTGTGCTGCTTTAAAGACAAAGACAAAATTAACAGAGGTGCTCGCTTCAGAGCCTGTGATCACATGATATCAAATGACATCACATGACATCTGAGAATGTGATATTAACAAATATAATTAAAACTGTGCAGACTGTATATCACTAAATATAGGATTAAGCTGTCTATAATACATGTTTATGTAAAGTTATGTAAAGTGTTTGTTTTAAGTATGTAAATTGGAAGGATATATTTGAATACTGGTGTGATATCATTGGTTATTATGTAACTGTGGATTCAGAGCTGTGTTTGGATTGGCATCTGCATGTGGCAGGAGTGACTCTATATGTTTCCTCAACCTATATAAGCAGAACTAGTGTTTGTAAATGTAGGGCTGGATGTGACAGAGAAACTGGGTCACAGTCAGAACGTTTCACCAGAACACAAAATCACTCAAGCATTTGGGCTCAATGTCTCATCTTTAATAGAGCAGCCTCTCTCTCTCTCTCTCTCTCTCTCTCTCTTTCTCTCTCCTTCGAAATTCTCCCATCACGGTGTGTTTGAAGTCTGAGGCTGTGACCTAAATCAGTCTAAATCCACTGCAGCATTACATACAGTGTTCTGTTCAACATTTCTGAAAGTTCCACGTATTCTGCTAAGCTACACTATCACATTTTCCTAAATCAGCATTCGCAAAATCACTTTTTTGTCTTTGTGAATTTAAGTAAATTTAACTAAATGTCCTTAAAATGTTCTAAACTGTAGCTAAACTCTAACTGTAGCTAAACTGGACAGGGTTTGACTCTCAGAACACACAGAACCTTATAATGGCGCATCGGTCTGTCTGATGAATGTCTTACTGCATACTGCAGAGCAACAGTTGGGTATTATTAACATTACTATCAGTATTGTACAGCCTCTTATATGGCATTAAAAATGAAAATGTCTGTGACACTTTACCACTGAGAAAAGCTCAGTACAGTTGACATTTTGTCATTTAACACAACATCTTTAGGAAATACTTTGTGAGGCATCAGCCACAAATTACAAATCACACACAGCCTGTTTTTATTTGTGTTAGATTAAATATATATGTCTACCCAAGTTAAATATACGTCTACCCAAAGTCCAACCAGATCTATCATTTCTGCCACTGCTGGATGGGCTTCATACATTCATCTTCAAACTTAAGTCAAGCTGTGTGTCTGATATTCCTCTACAGAAAAAATTCTCCTTTGACACTCGGCTTGCTCCTTTACTTCCTGTCATTATCTGCAGAGAGCCACTCTTATTTGTATGTGGTCAGTAATTAGCAGGACTCACAGTGGAGCTATTTGCTATGCTAGGACTGAACTTATCGGTCTGGGACGATATACACACTCACACGTTTCTGTTTCAGTAAGAAACCTCCATCTCTGTGGTTCAGTGACACGCACACACACACACAGTGACAAGCGGACACACACAGTGATGCGCGCCACATCTCTGTGGTTCATTGACACGCGCACACACACACACACAGTGACAAGCGCACACACACAGTGATGCGCGCCACATCTCTGTGGTTCAGTGACACGCACACACACACACAGTGACAAGCGCACACACACAGTGATGCGCGCCACATCTCTGTGGTTCATTGACGCACGCGCAGTGACACACGCGCAGTGACACACGCAGTGACGCGCATATCTGTGCTTCAGTGACGCGCACACACACAGTGACACACACACACCGAAGTCTGTGTCTAGAGTGCAAAGATAGGACCAAAGTTTTCCTACAAATATAGTGAAACATTTCTAGTGGTCCTCCCCACTGAAACGTTTTTTTTTTCTTTGTAAACTCTTCATAAACTCTATACCATAAAAAGTTTTAATATACAAGCTTTAAAACCACTAATGTCAATGTGTCTGGTAATAAGAAAATGTCATTTGTGCGTGTGTGTACGCGCTCTTGTCACTGAAATTATCTTCTATCATGTTTCCTCGGTTTCAGAGTTAAAGACGTTTTGGTATGTGAAGTTTGTCCAAGCACTATAACAGCTCCATAACAAACCCTGTGGCTCACTTCAGCCTCTTACAGATGTCTGACATCATCAACTGACTGACAGTGGCTTTCGTTTTACATGCTGAAACATGCTGTACATCTCCTCTTTCTCAAATCATGGCTCTTCTAACACTGTTGTGAGCAGTAATCTGTTCTGTAGATAGCAGATGCCTGGAGCGTGTTTTGCAACAGGTCACAGAATGCATCATAATCTTATATCCACAAAGCCTGGGTGACTGCAGGGGACTGCGCTTAAAGCTTTACCTCAAAACAGCTAGAAGGCTTTTCTCACATGGTAATCTGCACATATGTGCAGAAAAAACACAACACAATCTTTTTACAGTGGCTGCCTGTAACTTTTTAAATTTTACATTTTCCTCTAGTCTGAATTTATTTATTGCATTCATTCACAAAAGAAGCTGGTCCACATGAAGTCCTTATTTAACATGAGAAAGAATGAACTGTTCTCATTTAGTCATTTACTTCATTTATATTTACAGTTTACCTCATTTATTGAGGAAACACTTCTGTACAAACAGCCTTCAGTAACATTTGTTAGCTCGTTTTATTTGTTAGCTAATTAATGATCTGTAAATCATTATACAAACAAATACCATGCTGTGCCAGGCTTTATATGATTGTATTTTGATCATAATTACACTTTCATACACTGACGATCTCTTTTTTAAAAAGACTAATCTGTTCTAAACTTTCCGACCACCGACCCACAGTTGTCAACCCAGCAGATTTATATTCACGTGTAAATAAATCTAGCATTGCCTCACCTGCCTGCGGAGAGGGTCATTTGCTTTTTTACTATCCAACAGTCCTTCAGTCTTTAGGATTACACATATATTGATGCAATGTGTTTGGTTTCATTTGTCTGAGCAGCTGCTGAATATCTCGCACCTGTGAACAAGCAGCTGATCGGCGCTAAATATCAAAGACATCTGATCGTTCAGTCCGATCTCACAACACGCTTTATAAAAACAGATACATCCCAGCACCTTTAGTGCTTGTACATCAACGAATGCCCGTTAATGAACCGGTAACGTATGGTAAAACTGCTTGGCAAATTAAACAAAACAACATGCACCTCCACTCTTAAAATAAACAGCATGGAGTTGCTCGTTTTGCTTTGTTTATGAAGAACACACATTTCTCCAACATGTCACTACTACTGCGCCGATTGTAGTACAATCTTGTATGACATTGTCACTGTGACATAGACACAATAGTACAGCGAGAGAGAATCGAAAGAAGCCTGTTTAAATGTCCTTCGAGTTACTAAAATGTACATAGTCGTAATCGTCAAATTCTTGAAAACTATTAACATTAGGGTAGAATGGGGGGAAAGGGCCCCTCCAAAGGACTTTGTAATGTTTTTCGGTGAAACAAAAGTTGTATAAACACGTGTATAGAATAGTTATCCTAGTGTTCAGTGACAATTATGTAAATTATAAACCAAGTATGAAAAAGGTCCAGTATTCATGCTATTGGATTTTAGCTCAAATTTAATTTGTACCCACACAGGTGAGGTAAAATGCCCCCAGTCTAATGGGGCACTGTGACACCCAGGAAGCAACTTCTGTTGTTATGTTCAGTTGTTACAAGTTTGACTCTCTAACCCGTACTGTACCACAACTGCCCTGTCAAGTCGTGTGTCATGTCTTCTTCTCCTCTTGTTCCACCCATGGCAGCATGCATAAGACATAAAAAATTGCTCTTATATACATTTTAAAAAACTGTACAGCCGCTTTTGCATTTTCACACATGTATAACTCTGCAGTGCTCTCATGTCTCACAATGTTGTCCAACACTGACAGTACTGAGTAAACAATATAAAAAAATACAAATGTTATAATCATTGTATTATAATAAAATACACATGTAACAGTAACATCATTGCCCATATAAAGTTGTTCCAGGAAATAAACAAAATATTAAAGGCTTATACCCAATATATCACGTTAAATATTTCATGAGGCATAGGGGTGCATTTACATTTAAAAAAACATGTTTAAAAAAATTCATGAGGCATAGGGGTGCATTTAAAGCATTTGTGCTGTCAGAAAAGATTCTTATTGAGATTCTCCTTTGTGTATTTCATTTGTGGTGAGAAAGCACATTTCATACAAACACTGCAGATGGTTTTAGTTCTTTGATCAGTTTCATTCATTAGATTAAGTAAAAATAATGATCTACAGCTATAATAATGAGCAACTATAAATGATCTTAATATACAGTCATAATAAAGTTTAGCTGTCTAAGCATCATTTATTTGTTAGAGACCTTCTGATGTTCCGCTTTCTATAGAGCTGAGGGGAAACTTTGATCTGTTTAGGTTAAATGAAGTTCTAGAAGTTTATCATGAAGAAGCGGAACTGTGTTTGTGTGTGAGAGAGAGACCAGCTAAAAAACTCACTAACCAATTAGAATGTTACAGCAACATTAGCACAACTTTTCCCACACGGCACAAAATCATATTCTTAATGATCAAAAATATTTAAACATGCATCAAAAATTGCATAAGATATTAATACTTATTTATAAAGGGAGAGTTCCATTCCTGGATGTTAATTAGTCTTTATGATCCTTCTAACCTGCAAGAAACTAGTCAGGTCAATCAATGAATTATAGTAAACAACATATAAGGAATGTGTCTTTTTTTTAAATTAAAGTTTGTCTCACACAAAAGATTAATACAGCATCGCTCAACATGAACCAGTGACTGATTGTTTCCAATCAGTAAAAGTTAGAAAAGATCTTTAGCTTTCATTTAGGTTCACTGTTACTGGGTAACATTCTGTTACTTCTATAAACACGAGAATGAAATAAAGGAAACACTGTAAATTTGTGAAAGGAAACCTCAGAGATCTGACAGGAAAACATTCATATGCAGCATTCATTGACCAGCAGGAATATCCATCATCCCAAGCTATTTGAAACCAAGAGAGCATCATGGGTAATAAACGAGCACAATAAACATTCCACATAAGCAGGAGGAAAAATCCACCCTGGTAAATCTGTTAAAGAAACTCAGAGTTCAGTTATCCAATTAGTTTAAAGTGACGCTGTTTACCGTGCTGAATTCTGAGCAGACCAGCTACCCAATTAAAGAGCGACGACCACAATATAACTAACACAAAATGAACCTCAACAATAGGGTAATGTGAGGATACAGAGGCTCAGCTGACCTAAAAATGGCTTTGTAAGGGCAAGAAATTGAAGATAATTTCCTTTTCGTTAGAAACAGGCATGACTAAATGGGCTACTGAATATTGCATTCCCAGCATGCAGCGGGGCAGCTCAGTCAGCACACAAGACTTTGGCATCCAGCTTCTGTCCTCAGATGTGTGTGTCTGCAGCAGTGAATGAAGGAGAAAACACATCTGTGACTGCACTGATGCTTTCTCAGAACAGGCTGATCATTGAAAATGCATCCAGTCGTCCCTAAAGACGACATTCGTTAAGGTGAACAGTATTCAGGAATGTTAAATGCCAGACAAATATTTTTAAACTAGACTTCTGAAACAAATCGATGAGGAAGCAATCGACGACAGACTGACCCAACCAGAAGACACGATACTTGATGATGTCCTGTCACACATTTGTTTGTGTGTTATGATGAGCACTTTCAATCGACTCCATATATTTTAGAAATAAATTTGCATTTTTACATTTACATCTACATTTATGCATTTGGCAGATGCTTTTATCCAAAGCGACTTACATTGCACTACACTATACATTGTTTTTGAGTATGTGCACTCTCTGGATCTGAACAAATGACCTTGGCATTGTTACCGCCATGTTTTAACCACTGAGCTACAGGAAAGCTGTAAAAACTTCAAACAAGGACACTCGCAAAATATCTACATTTATATCATTTGTGATTAAGATATTATTTTGTCAGAATCCACAGCTGTTAATTAAGGTATCAACAATGAACTGACAGCAAATAAAGCTTCATTGATCTTCAGTGATCTATCGGGTTCGATCTTAACATAAAGTTTGTTCAGAGGGAGATTCTCTTCTGTGTTGTCCATGTGCTGACACAGATCCAAACAAAAAGTCCAAATGAAGAAGATGTCACCACAGAACCTGCTGAACTGCTGCACATTCATTCCAATTGAAGGATCATGATTCCTAAATCATTTCTGTGACTGTGTGTTTGTTTTATAAAACAGTTCAGTCTTCCCTCCTAAATAATTGAAGTCAATCTGCAAGATTATGAAGACAAATTTGCAGTGTTTGATGCACAAATCCAGGCATTATAACAGTGAGTTATAACAGTGAGGGCGAATGGATAGAAGCCAGAGCTCAACCAGCCACAGAATGATCATCACACATGCTGAGATAACACATCAATCCACACATCACCTACAGAATGTGACATCAAGTGAAAAATACTTACCACTAAATACTCTGATATAGTGCAGTGATTCTATTTCATTTATATTTTCTTGATCATGATACCAGTGAAACAGCTATTTAAAATCACAATGTACAGTCCCAGTAAACTACCAGTGCAGATTAAACCCCCAGTGCAGATTAAATGCCCAGTGCAGATGAAACGCAGAGCGCAGATTAAAGTGCAGCTGCAGAATGGGGAATTGCACCATATAAATTGCACTCAGCTGTGAATGTCCAAATTTCCATTAAAGTTTGTAGTTGCACAAACAGCTATTAACATTTCATGGTTTATTTAAATCATTGTGAGCAATAGTACTATATCTTGTATAGTTATATACTTGTAATAGTACTATTAAATTTGACTTAAAAACAAAACGTATGAATACATGAAGTCAATCTGCTACAATAATAAAACGCGTTAATGTTTTTAAGGCCATCAAAACAAAACTGACCATTGTCACGATGCATGATCACTAAAGTAAAGCATTAGCTAGATAAACACTTGTTAGCAACAGACACCTAATCTGCAGAATTGGCCAGAAATACAAGTGCAGAGCGTCTGTCTGTCTGAACACATTCAGCTGTTTTAGCAGCATTTATCTGCATTTCTAAGAGCCGTACAGCAGGTTCCCTCTGATCCCTTCATCAGCCAACGAATTTAAAACATAAGACACAGACAAACTAGCTTCATCATACTAGTGAGTAAGTCAAATAAACCCCTAATACTAACATGTGTTGATCCCAATACAGATCAAGGCTGTAAAAATCTGCCTGATCTACATACTGTATGAGAGTCAAAATGTTCAGCTCAGTCATTCAAGTGTCTGTTAGCCCATAATTGAGAAATATAATTAAAGTTATAATCCCTGATGTTTTAAAAAACAAATCAAGCATCTGTCATTACTGTGGCTCAAACAAAACACACACACACTGTGAAACGTAACAAATATGAGGTTACACAAAAAGAAAAACAAATACAGCTCTCTCAACATACACACTATACAGTTTTTTTTTTATTTTAATTTACTCAAAGCTTTCTCTGATCACGTTTTTCCTTGCAAAGGAAAAAATCCAGGAATCATGTTGTGCCAGGAAACTCTTCATAAAATAAAGAATAGAGAGCATGCACACACACACACACACACACACACACACACACACACACACAGTTATCTTCTAAAGTGGTTGTCAGATCAAGAAGACAATTACAAAGGAACATCATAGAGACAGACAGACAGAAAGAAAGGCAGTCAGACAAACAGACAGACAAACACGGACTGACAGGGTAACCTGTGCGAATGTTTGGCCATTCTGTCTGGTGATGATAATCAATCTCAAATGACACATTGCAGCTTGTGGATGCTGTGTCACATGATCTACTTAATGAATAACTAAATACAGTTGATGATTATATAAGATGTGTTTGTTCCCACCCTGCTGATAATAAACTTTGCACATTCAACCACATGTCAAATAATCTCTGTTTAGCAAAGCAAGCCATTTCCTGTCCTGATTTTCTGTCAAAGTCCCATGAAAGAAGAAGAAAGCAATTTATTGACGCAGCTGCTAGAAGAAATTCCAGTATTCAGTCTTCAGCAGTTTTCTTTCTGTGCACAGCCCTTCTGACATTGACAAAATAAACCACAAAATTGGCCATCTATTTTCTGACATCAGGGCTGGACTCATGCTGAATTGATGCATTATGGGTGTTTACAGTTGCTCTCATCATAAACTGAATGTGACAGTGGTGAGATGTGTTGAAAACGTTCCTTAAGCTCATATGTTGAATTAGAAAATGGTCTGAGATTCACAGTGAAATGTGTCACTGTCTGTCTAACCCTCTCTGTCTGTCTGTCTGTCTGTCTGTCTGTCTGTCCGTATGCCTTTCTCTAGCTGTCTGTCTCTTTGTGCTTTTGATCAGTGACAGAAACAAAAACAAGTCTGGTGTTGCTAGAAATGGTATATACAGTGCCTTGCAAAAGTATTCATACACCTTGAACTTTTTCACATTTTGTCACCTTACAACCACAACAACTTAAATGTATTTTATTGAGATTTTATGTGATAGACCAACACAAAGTAGCACATAATTGTTAAGTGGAACCAAAAATTATATACTTTTGTTTTTAATTTAAGCAAATAAAAATCTGAAAAGTGTGGCGTGCATTTGTATTCAGCCCCCTGTACTCTGATACCCCTAAATAAAATCCAGTGCAATCAATTGCCTTCAAAAGTCACCTAATTAGTTAATAGAGGCCACCTGTGTGTAATTTAGTCTCAGTATAAATACATCTGTTCTGTGAAGGCCTCAGTGGTTTGTTAGAGAACACTAGTGAACAAACAGCATCATAAAGACCAAGGAACTCACCACACATGGGTCAGGGATAAAGTTTAAAGCAGGGTTAGGTTATAAAAAAATATCACAAGCTTAGAACATTTCAAGGAGCACTGTTCAATCCATCATCCAAAAATGGAACAAGTATGCCACAACTGCAAACCTACCAAGACATGGCCGTCCACCTAAACTGACAGACCGAGCAAAGAGAGCACTGGTCAGAGAAGCAGCCAAGAGGCCAATGGTCACTCTGGAGGAGCTGCAGAAATCCACAGCTCAGGTGGGAGAATCTGTCCACAGGACAACTATAAGTCGTGTACTCCACAAATCTGGCCTTTATGTAAGAGTGGCAAGAAGACAGCTATTGTTGAAAGAAAGACATAAGAAGTCCCATGTAGGGGACACAGCAAACATGTGGAAGAAGGTGCTCTGGTCAGATGAGACCATAGTTGAACTTTTTGGCCTTAATGCAAAGCGTTAATGTGTGGTGTAAAAGTAACACTGCTCATCACCCTGAACACACCATCTCCACTGTGAAACATGGTGGTGGCAGCATCATGTTGTGGGGATGCTTTTCTTCAGCAGGGACAGGGAAGCTGGTCAGAGTTGATGGAAAGATGGATGGAGATAAATACAGGGCAATCCTGGAAGAAAACCTGTTGGAGGCTGCAAAAGACTTGAGACTGGGAAGGAGATTCACCTTCCAGCAAGACAATGACCCTAAACATACAGCCAGAGCTACAATGGAATGGTTTGGATCAAAGAATATTCATGTGTTAGAATGGCCCAGTCAAAGTCCAGACCTAAATCCCATTGAGCATCTGTGGCAGGACTTGAAAATTGCTGTTCACTTACGCTCCCCATCCAATCTGTCTGAGCTTGAGCTATTTTGCAAAGAAGAATGAGCAAAAATTTCAGTCTTTAGATGTGTAAAGCTGGTAGAGACATACCCCAAAATACTTGCAGCTGTAATTGCAGCAAAAGGTATTGACACAGAGGGTATTGAATACAAATGCCACACTTTTCAGATTTTTATTCGCTTACAATTTTAAAAAACGTATAATTTTCGTTCCACTTCCCAATTATGTGCTACTTTGTGTTACATAAAATCTCAATAAAAAAACATTTAAGTTTGTGGTTGTAATGTGACAAAATGTGGAAAAGTTCAAGGGTTATGAATACTTTTGCAAGGCACTGTATACTTTATATACATAAGTGGTATATATACTTTATATATATATGTATATATATATAATACTGTATGTATTAATGCTGAGGGGAGGAAGTCTGTGTCCTGAACAGAAATCAATGCAGCAACTGGTAGTGAATTGAAAGAATCGACCCGGGAGGAAATCTAATTATAAATTAATTTGTGAAATAGATTCCCAGCTTTGAAAACCTGCACTCACAAATTTTATTTGTTCCAATTGTGTCACCATATGCTCAAAGCTTCCGTGCCTCACCGGCATGCTGGACAAGAGCAGATGGGTTTCTATCTTCCCTGCGGGCCTCGGACACTTTTCCTCCCAAGAAACCTGGAACACCACCAAGACATCTGAAGCATTTTTAATAATACAACTAGTCATAAAACTTTTAAAAAGGGCATCTTGGATTCTTTATTTCGAGAATAACCTCCTGTCATTCCATCACACTTCAGCACATCTCTAACACTCTTTAATATCAATTATAAATTGAACTGAATTTGCACTGGGCTGATGTCCCTCATTTAAGATCACTGTTATTTCCAATTAACAGCTTTTGGATTATTGGTATAACTCTGGTCAATGGGATCCATTTTTAGCTGATGTATTGATCCTGACACACTCCTGTCCTGTAACTGCTGATTCACACATTACAGTAAAGCTACGGAAATATTCTGCTTAGACAGGTTGTGCTCATCTTTCAAATAACTAATTTCTACAACTAGCAAAATGGTTTTAAAAATGATTTGATGTGCTAAAAATGACTCTAGAATATGGCTTGTGTTTCAGAATCAGCTGGATTCTGCTAATATCACACAGAGACAAAAAGTTATATATTTATTTTGATTTACATTGACCAAAATGATAAATCTATTGCTTTGTTCATCCAGCCAATAAATGATGAGCCAGAGAAAAGCATAGTTAAGATGTTTTGTAGCAAGACTTTTGTGCACAAGTATAAATATTATAACTATATATGAAACTTATATAAACGTATATGCCATATTATTTGGCATTGTGTGACTTATATGTGATAAATGAGGTTTTCTATATTATAATATATAAATATTGAAGTGTTTACTGAAGTGTTTCATTACCATCAGTGTTCTAACCAAAAGAAACCTGAAAATGTTCTTCACATGCTGAGCTGGTCAAAGAACATGCAAAGCGCATGTGTTTTATAGATGTGTGAAAGGCAACAATGCCCAAAAACACTCACATACAGCGTTTCAACATCTGCTGAAAGAATCAAAAGCTTCAAAGAACCATGAATAAAAAGGTCATTAGAAACTCATCAGTGACGGTAAACTTGTGCCTCACAATGAGTATGAAAGGTCTGCTGAACCTTCAGAACATAAACATTCCACTGCTGTCTCTTTCTCGTCACTGCAGAACCTCTTAGGTTTCTTTAAAAAACATCTCTGTATTAGTACTTTACAGAACCCAACAGATGATCAACAGATTAAACCTAGAATCAGAAGATCCTATTCAAGACATAAGTAACGTTCTGTATAGTCCAGGTAAGAAAACCCCCCAAAAAATCATCCTTCCTGATTTCTGCAGATATTAACTGTGTGACCTTCTGCTGAAGTCTGATCGCACTGAAATGAAGGAATACACATATACAAACACATGTGAACGCAGGTGCACATGATACACAGACACACATATCACATAGTTCTGGAATAATTGATTGGTCAGTTGTGGAATTCTACAGCCCACACTAAACTGTGTTGTGGAATTCTACAGCCCACACTAAACTGTGTTGTGGAATTCTACAGCCCACACTAAACTGTGTCAGTGACTGACTTCCTGCTGTTACTGTGACAGACTGTAACTGTGTTAGTATACACTATAAATATTCATGTTCAGTTTTTCTTTGATATTGTCATTATTTTGGTCATATCTTGACCTGAAAAGGGATGCGGGCAATAGAAAGGTTTGTGTTACACCATTACACATTTTTCAGTCTGAGGGGTCAGTAAAGATGGCTTGGTTTTTAATATCTGTTTTTCGTAAAGTTCCTCAGGGATTTTATTCATCATGTTAATTTTGCTCCCCTCTAAGGTGCCACCTTCGATCTGTTCCTGTGTGGCATCTCCAATATGGACCACTGTCACATCATGCTGCTTCCCATTAGTCCTGATAATGGCAGAGTCACATCCCACCATATAACACCAGAGCGGCCATCTGGACCTCAGCGTGAAGCAGCACACATCTCTGTGGCCCCATCAAAAACACACACACACAGAACTGCGCGCATTCACATGAACTCCTAGACGCTTCTTCAGCAAATAATTCACCTTATTCACAGCCGTCTGATCATGAGACGCCAGCGTTCAAAAACAGCACACACCCACAAACCTGATGCTGGATATGGACACTCTGCATGTGATATTTTGAGTTTGTGGCCCAATTTGCAGGAAGACAGAAATTTGCATTAGCTCTGATTCACAACACAAATATATTCACAAATATATTTGTGAACCACACACACCAGCACCACACACACACCAGCGCCACACACATATACACATGCCAGCACACACACGCCAACACACACACACCAGCACACACATATACATATACCAATATACAAATAAACACATATACCAGTGCACACACACACACCAGCACACACATATACACATACCAATATACAAATAAACACATATACCAGTGCACACACACACACCAGCACCAGCACACACATATACATATACCAATATACAAATAAACACATATACCAGTGCACACACACACACCAGCACACACATATACACATACCAGCACACACACGCCAACACACACAGACCAGCACACTGTTGGATTATGGTGTGTATAGCCGCAGCAGTAACTTACCTGAGCCACGCTTGGAAACCACTTTCAAACTTCTGATGACTGTGGCGTAGAACAGAATCTGCAGCGGAACCGGAGATTTCATTGTTCACTATCTGAATATACAACAGAGAAAAACACAAACCAACAGGGTCAATTAGGAACCTGCTAAAATTCTGTCATAATGATGCTTTGTAGACAAAACTTTCTTTTTGACTCATCATGCAAATGGATGTGAACGAAATGAAAATCAGAAATCTTTGTAGTATTCTTAAAATGTGAAGTTTTTCTAATGTATCTATTTATAATAGTATATACAGCAGTGGTCTCATTCTCAGACGCCCACAGACTGATGGCTGAACATCTGATGCTTTCCAGTGTGAAATCATTTAAAACTAAATTAAAGTGTGACAGTTGCAGCTGGATACAGGCAACACTGTGCATTTTCCCAGTTTGCAAGGGCTAAAGCTGGCTATGACAGTTATATGCTGAAGAATATGCTGGTGAGTATGCAAAACTCCATGCATTTGGTGAGAGATTTTTGGACAATAACACTGAAGGAATCTAGTATGTTTGCTATGCCTTTTAATGTCGAAGCAGCTGATGTGCCTGACAGTTCTACAAGCCGTATGCACGTCTTGAGGATTCTAGGGAGACATACACTAAGGATTGCATCCCTGTTTAAGACAACTAAGCAGTTCTTTTCAAAAGTGACTGCACTGCAGTGATGTGTCCGTTTAAAATAAGCATCATTTCATGTCTGTGAGGATGTGCTGAGCTCTCCCTGTCACTCCCTTAATTTAGGAATTGCTGTTGAAGGATGGTATAAAAATTGAAACGACCAGGACAAAAAAAAAATATTTACCATGGTCACTGCCTAAGCAATAAGGCATTTCCACAGACACTAATGAAAACACAGATGGGCGCCATTAAATAATACTGTCATGAGGTGGCAGACAAGAGAAGGTAAGAGAAAGAACATGAAAACATCATTTTTATCAATTTAATTGAGTCTTGTGTCGTGCTAACATGTATCATAGCCCAAACTGACCCAGTCCATCAGAAGAGCCCAAACTGACCCAGTCCATCAGAACAGCCCCAACTGACCCAGTCCATCAGAAGAGCCCAGACTGACCCAGTCCATCAGAAGAGCCCCAACTGACCCAGTCCATCAGAAGAGCCCAGACTGACCCAGTCCATCAGAAGAGCCCCGACTGACCCAGTCCATCAGAAGAGCCCAGACTGACCCAGTCCATCAGAAGAGCCCAGACTGACCTAGTCCATCACAAAAGCCCAGACTGACCCAGTCCATCAGAAGAGCCCCAACTGACCCAGTCCATCAGAAGAGCCCCAACTGACCCAGCCCATCAGAAGAGCCCAGACTGACCCAGTCCATCAGAAAAGCCCAGACTGACCCAGTCCATCAGAACAGCCCAAACTGACCCAGTCCATCAGGAGAGCCCCAACTGACCCAGTCCATTAGAAGAGCCCAGACTGACCCAGTCCGTCACAAAAGCCCAAACTGACCCAGTCCATCAGAAGAGCCCAGACTCACCCAGTCCATCAAAATATCCCAAACTGACCCAGTCCATCACAAAAGCCCAAACTGACTCAGTCCATCAGAAGAGCCCAGACTGACCCAGTCCGTCAGAAAAGCCCAAACTGACCCAGTCCATCAAAAGAGCCCAGACTGACCCAGTCCATCAAAATAGCCCAAACTGACCCAGTCCATCACAAAAGCCCAAACTGACTCAGTCCATCAGAAGAGCCCAGACTGACCCAGTCCATCACAGTAGCTCAAACTGACAGAGTGCATCACAATAGCCCAAACTGACCATCAAATACATTAGCGCCATAAAGCACATTAATTTGGATCACAAGATTAAAGATTTAACAGAATTTACAATCCGACAATATGCCATTTTCATCGCTTCAAGCTTGAACACATGCAGCTTTTGAATATGCAAAACTTCATTCTGTTGTTTCCAAGGAAACCGTTCTCTTGTAATTGTTGCATTGGGGCTCCAACTGGCACGTTAGCAAAGGAACCGTCTCACTTGCACAAAGTCCTTCATGTGCTTCAGTATCCAGATCTCCAACCAATAACACATGCTGAGGCTTCTGCAGGGATTTGGTTTCTTTCCAGACAAACATGAGTTTCTAAAAATGTCAGACTGGTAAACTAGACACAACATTTTAGTGGAGAATGAGAGTCAGACAGTCAATGTGGAGGGCCAGGAATTACAGGGAAAGAACCCGTCTAAACCAGATTGACACAACACATCTTCCTGCTTTATATTTTCTCTCTTTTGCTTATTATCCAGTTCCTGTTTTATTCAGCCAAATTCTGTTAAATCTGTATTATAATCCTCAAACAGGAAACTGAATTTTAAAATAGATTCCTTACATGGAACTTTAGTCCATCCCTCTGTGTGTGTGATAGAGCGAGAGAGAGAGAGAGAGAGAGAGAGAAATTGATGTGCCAGCTGCCCTTGCTGGTCATTAACATTTCTATTTGAGAGAAAGTGTAGCGAAACCCTCCATCTCCAGCTTCTGCTCACCCACGCAAAACTTTACAGCACCCTAAATTATTCTGTTTTACATTATACAGCAGCACATGTAAGCCACACTGCAGAGGTGAGACAGAGAGACACATTGAGAGTGATAGAGACACATAAAGAGAGATTCATTTCTCTGTTGTCTCTTGTTGTTGTGCATATTTTTATGTTAAAAGTCCAATTTTATTTATATATATTTTTTTTCTTTATTCTTTAAGTAGCACTTTATTTTAACACCACATGTTACATACTGTTTGTACATTTCTTATCAATGCTTGTTTGTTTTAATTCTTTGCCATTGTATGTAAAAACAAACATGCAGGTAAAGTACTTTAAATTAAAATTTAGAGAGAGACAATAACAAAACACAATGACACAGGACACTAACCTCAGAAAAAGAATGTGTCGTTCACAACAATCACCTGTGATGTCCAATCAGCACTTACTCACTACAGCACAGTGTGATGATTCTTTAAATCCCCCAAATCAACCAAACAACTCTATTCAGAAGTCAAGCACAGCTCTGTTTGTGTGCACAGCCCATGACCATGAGATCAGAGAGAAACATCCTTTATTCAGGTTGAGTGATGTGTGCGGCTGGACTCTTGTTTGCTCTCCTGCGGTGGTCAGCGCTAATGACCGGTGGTCTCAGAGTGCGAAAGAGCTCTTGCCTGCCCCATGTGCTGCACTTCATTTTGATAAATGACCCGTAACACCCCTTTTACTGGCTGTTTAAAAAGGGTCCCAGCCCCTCCTGAAAATAAGACAGCAAACAAATAATAGAAGTCAGAAAAAGAAAATCTCACAGGAGGAAACACAGACCACACAGATTTCTGTACAAACACCTGTAGTTTTCCTATCTATATATTTTCTATTTTATATATAGATCTAAAAATCTACATATAAAAATCTATAATCTGGCATTAATCTATACAAACATATAGATATGTGGTATATGACAAATATACCACAGAAATGATTCAAGCTCTACATTACCAATCCAAAAAAGTGAAAATCGTTTTATTTTTATTCACTAAAGCAATTTTTTCATTAGAATATTAAGCAAAAATATGTGAATACATGATGACAAACTCACTCTGAACACATGACAGCAGCACATTTGAACTTCCCTGAAGTGATATACTTTAAAAACTGTGCACTGAGGCAAACATTCAATCTGTGCATTCCCTGGGAATCAAACTCATGAGCCTGCTGTTGCGAGCACCATGCCCTAGCTGTTGAGCTACAGGAACATATCATGTGATTACACACATAAACCAAAACACACACACATGCACACACTCACATCATTTCTTATAAACACTGATTAAAAATGATTATATAATTAAACACATGCGTTCCTCAGACTCCAGTGCCCTAAACACACTCATGACAAACACAGTACATGCATATGAGCTGCAACTGCTTACACCAAGGCAGCTCTTTACAGGACACAGGGGGTGTGTTAAGTAAAAGATACGTGAATCCAGCTCAAATCTTTCCAAACACACATCACTACTGAAACTCAACAGCTGAATAAATCAGTTTTTGTACAGTTTAATAGCCCATCAGACTCCATGTTCAGCAGGACAGACGCTTCCCGCCTCCTTCCACCTCCATTTATTGTCTAACAATGAAAACGCCTCTTTCTGTAAATCATATCAGCTGCACTGAAGATATTTCTGCAAACATTTCTTTATTGAATAAAATGAAAACATGTCTTGTTTATACTCTGACAGTGAGGCAAATCCTTCAGAAAATAAATGTTTATGCAGATGACATGTACAGTCTGAACGCACATTAATCATTTATCAACTGTTAGTGGGTATTAGAAGTATTTCAGTCTAGTTAAATGTTTTTCAAGTTTATCTGTACACAAAATCTGAGGTGGGCCTTCTAATTAGATCCACAGGACTGAATTCAGCCAAGCAGCTGCGCATACACAACTTACACAGGCAAATATTCATATGAGCTATACTGGAGAAGGAAGCAAAACTGTTTGGTTCTCCGCACTGCTAGTTTACTCCCTAATCCATCAGATTGAGAGACCTGACTGTATCAGTCAACAGGCCCTGAAACTGACTTCCTCTCTGTAATAAATGTGGAGGCATCCACCGAAGATGTAATTATTTATGAAAAAAGTTCATTCAATTTATGTTAACAGATCTATTCTCCACCATCCCCTGTACAGGGGAAACAAATATAATTTCAAATAGGAAGTATTAATAAATGATTAGAATCAATTGATGATTTGGGGAAATCTTAATCAATGTAATACATTGATTTAACACTCTTATAGAGCATGTAGCAAAGATCAACAGGATTAGACTCCAGATTATGAACATAAACACCACAACATCATGTGTGATACAGACTTTATTAACTACACTAAAAACATACTACACTAGCATACACAAACACACAACACATATAGTTTGGCATTAAAAGAGGTTAAAGAAGGCTAAAGATTAGAGTATAACATGATTGGAAATTCAGCAGAACAAAAGCCTGAACAAACCATCAGTTTCTTAATTCCAACACACCTAAGTGAAAGGGCTAATGATAGTTAATGCTGCAGTTACTAAGACCAAGTATGATACTTGCATGTCTTGCCCATTGAAGGAAAGTGTCCTGATGCAGTTAGTTGGGGCTCCAGTTGATCTTTTCTGGATGTTGTATTGATAAGAGGGAAAAGCAGTTTGATGCAGAGGTCTTTGATGAATGGAAAGACTAGGCCACAGACTGGCACAAGCTTAGTGGCCTTCTGAGAACTTCAGCATTCTTATCCAGTTGAGAGTCCTTAAAGGACTGTCAGTGGAAAGTCGAAGAGAGACAGAGAAAGACCAAAGGATCAAAAAGACTGTTAAAACTTGTGTCCACTTCACTGGTGAGGATGTCACACCCTAAAGAGTTGTGTAATCCAATTAGAGTTTGTCCTCTCGGAGGAAAAGATACTAAACTATTATAGATGCTAAACACAGATACATGTAATCCTGATCAACAGAGTGGCTCCAAAACTTTCATTTAAATGTGCACAGATTAGTATATATACAAACATAAAACATTAAAGACATGTAGCTGGGGAACATTGGATACATGTGTTTATACATTTCTATAATGCATTCTTAAGTGAATATGTTCACAAGTACAACTTGTTTCTTTGTGTGTTCTCAAAGGAGACGGAGTGAGAGTGAGTTTCTCTACATTCTTTTGGGTTGTAAAACTTAAAACTTGGAGTTGTCTTGTGTTTCTATGGTCACCGGAGGCCTGGTTCTGCATCTGGGTGTTAATTGCAGTTTGGGGAATGTTTAACAGACACTCCAATAGCATAGTTGGTTTGTGGAGTGAGACACATTTGGTTATATTAATGAAATATAACCAGTTATTGTGCGTCTAATCTGTCTCAGACACTACATCTCCTTCTGTTTAAACAGAGTAATAGGCGTCAGAGATGTCAGTCTCCTGTAGTGAAGAATTGAGAACCATTCATCAGCAGAATGTTCCTAACAAATCATCTTGGAGAATCACAGCCAAATAACCTAAAGAACTTTCCAGAAAATATGTCAGAAACTGAAATGTCACTGCATATTCTTCATCTGTGATCTGGCGATGACTGGCACGTCTGACTTCCACTTCATTAAATGGTAAATAAACCTGTAAACACAGATCCTTGGCTCTATGCATTCATCAGCTAGACCAGGCAATGCTCACGTGGCCATGCCTGAGAGATCATTAGAACATTCAAGATTTCATACCTTCAGAAGAAGACAAAGTCAAGACAAAGAAACAAAGAGCTCTGGCAAACAGCCTATTTTGTAGCATGAAATTTTTGGATGCTTTCCACCTTAAAAAAGCCTCAAAAAGTCCACGTCTCCATCTCACATCTATCTTAAATGCTGGACAGAAGATTCATTCTAGTAAACCAACAGCGACTGCATTCAGAAACGTGTGAATGTTTAGAAGACCTTAAACATGACAATGAATGTGAAGCTCTGTATTTCTGTGTTGATCTGCAGTGAAGCTCCTTCAGTCTTCAGCTGACCCCGTAATAAATCCAAGATATCTGTCCAACTGTTGCTGGATTGTGCAAGTAAGAGGTTTGATCGAACACTTGTTATATTCTGTGTATCATACCAAAAACCATCCTGAATCAGTAAAGAAAATGACAGAAAACACAGCACGCAATTTTTGTTTAATCTTTCACATTTATCCACAACCCTGAGTTTTGTGAGAGAGAGACAAAAGAGAGATATTTAATCCCTAATCCTAATTCCCCAATTTTCAAATTAAACGAAAAAGAAAATGGAGGTAAATAAAGATGAGGAGATCATTCACTGGTTATTTCATTTTGTGGTTTGGTTCACTCTACATTGATCTTAACGTTTGATTCATAAATTCATATCTTGAGTTAAGATAAAAGGGCATTTGACTGAAAATATAAAGTCTAAAAAGACATACACACACACACACACACATTCACACACACATAAACAGCTATTGAGAGATCACTGACACCTTGCATTTCAGATGACTGTAAAGCCAATAGTCACAAAGCAGAGCATTTAACAAACAAACATCAACACTGAGTCCTGCCTAGAAGTTCATGACTGTAGAGCAGGAGGTGAGAGAGGCTGAGAGAATGTTGAGTATGTTCTGACTGACCGTCGTCCTCACCGCTGAACACTGCTTAACACAAGAGCTAATCGGTATATAGTCTTAATATTTTAATATCAGAGGGGAACTTTCAGGGCCCTCTACGCTCTCAAAGAGGACCTAAGGCATGGTAAAAAATATCATTTAGAAAATCTGAAGTTAATCTGCTAATGTAGTTAATATTTTATAATCATCAAAAGAATAGGATCTAATAGGATCTAGGTCGCTGTTTATTGCGTAAGCTGCTGAGTATGAGTTTGCAAACAAAGGAACTCCAGGTAACTGTCACAGCAGACAGAATGTGCTGTTGGAAATAAACACATTAAATGTTAGTGACTTGATGTTTAATTTAAAAAAACAACTGAAATTCAATCTGTATAAATTCACAGAGGAAACAAGGTTTTTAAAAGTAAATTCACTAGTCAAATGTATTAAACAGTTGAGCAGTGAGGACAAAATATATACATTTCTTATTTGTTTGTCAGTGAACAAACTGGTAATCATTTGTGATACACCAGAGGTTTTCAAGGAAATGTAGTTTTGTTTACCACCAACAACTTCAACTGTACAAACCAACAAAACAAAAAAAGATTCAACCACAGGCCTGTGAGTCCCTGCAGAACTAACAATGATTCACTTTTTAGTACTAACAGATAATTCACTGCTTTCACTTTTTCATCTGTCTGTGAATTACTGTGATGTATTTTCATATCTACGATTTGTAGAGTATAGTTCTGTGTGTGTTTCATATCTGTTAACTTTAATCATTTGTTACAACATGAACTGCATTTGACTGAATTCACTGCAGTGAAAAGCGTATTAAATAAATAACACACGTTATATTTCCTTATATCAGACACATTTGGCCGATTGCAGTAACTCATATGACTCCACTCAGCCTGATCAGCAGTTTAAATAATACTTCTAATAATAATCCATCAACCAAATCCATCTGCACAAATATTCCTCTTTCTGCTGCTGATGTAAATTTGCTTTAAACATAAAACACAAAGATTCATTTGATTTATTTTACTCCGCATGATTGATCAAACAATTTTATTATCATCATCAAATGGTGGCAAATAAAAGATTACATGTGACTGATGAGATATACATTTGACCAATACGAAATCCATCTTACCCAAAATGTGGATGTGAGTGAAGTCCATCAGATCAGGAGAAAACGAATCTCCTTTCCCAAACGAATGAAAGACGAACTGGGAGGAAAAATCCCGTTTTCCAGGTTTATTTCTCATGAGAGCTAATAAATCCTCTTCATGTCGATCGCGTTCACATTCAGCCTGAATTTGAGGAGAAATAATATCGAGTAAGAGGAGAATTCAGTATGTATTTTCTGTTCATCTTTGGCGCACGTGTGTTATTGATCAGATCCTGGATCATCATCAACACAGCAGCGGGTAACTAAACATCCTACAGCCCGCAGTGCGCCTCACATCCAGGAAACAGAGACGAACAAACACACCGGTGAATGCAGCTCATGACACGGGCGATCACTGGATGCTGCGTCCTTCCTTTCCTTTTACACAGAGAGAGAGAGAGAGAGAGTCACAGCAGACGCGCTCTGCCGCCCAATGGAGAAGATCTCCTGATTCCAGCAGCCATAATGCAGATGAGAAACACACACACGTTTACTTATCTGTTTATACGGTATATTTCATAGACGTATGTTGTTTTCATACACAGCTAGTTAGAAACACTATAATGTAACCCTAACCCACACTAACACTAACAAATACAGGAAACTGCATTTCTACAATTTAAAAACACTTTGTTTTCTTTATTTGTTTTTACAAATGAGGACATCCACAAAAGGAACCGCAGTGTGCTGTCAAAGCTACATTATCTTGACAAAACCTAATATAAACGTTTTTAATAACCTTCAGTAATGTATTACTTTTATAATGATGGCATAATTGAGTCTAATTGAAAACCATTTTGTATGTTGGGTATTTTCTGTGTTCTGAAAATGCTGTTTAATGCTGGAATGGGGAATGATCTTGATCTTGTGTTTTCAGAATGGTTTCTGGCTGTTGGTGGTTGTGAATGGTCATTCTGTGCGGTGGAGTCTGACTCAGTGTGTGTGGAATGTGAGCGAGGACTAAGTGGCTCTTGTTTGATTTCTCAGGACAGCACTGGCCCGTCATCGCAGTGGCCCTTGTGGACCCTCTGTGAGGGGAATTTCAACGAAGGGCTTCAGCACTAAAGACCCTCAGAGAGAGAGTCACTCTCTGTGCTGCCTGTGTCACAACTGCAGGACAAGCGTGACCTGTAATAAATGTAAACGTGGTTTCATTGATTTCATTACACCTGACCAGCACAAGCTCCACGTGTCAGTCTGGTCCCAATTCAAACCCTTTTTACATGCACTTTTCTTCAAGAGGCTTTTTTGTGTGTTCGGTAGCCGTCTCACCATTTCAGTTCCATCACCTAACAACATGCAGCCCAGCAAAATGGTTTTAAGTGTAGAATAAGACATGTGACATAAACAGTTAAATATATCATCTGAAATGAACTGCAAATGAAAAGAAATGTTCTGTTCTGATTCCTGAAGCAGCTCTTACATTCACCCCAATTGATCTGAACTTCAGGCCAACTGGTAAGTTATTGGTAAAACCCACACAAGACACTTTGCCTGTAAACATTTGAAAGGGTCACCCACATCCATCTGGCAAGTGCAGAAACGTTGGCCAGTTAATTGAGGATTTTTAATGCTGCTGTTAACATCATTAACTAGCTGTTCCTGCCCTACATATCAAACAGAGATGAACATTAAGTTAGCCAATTAAGGCATTGTTGCTATGTCACAAGATGATGGTAAAATGAGTTTTCAGCTCTTGTTTCTGTGCAGGTGAGGCCCCTGTGTTTTCTGAGTCTCCACAGTCATAATGCCATGTGATCACCTGCAAGACAATGATTGGCTGCTGGCACTACAGTAACACACACAGTCTTACAGCTTACTTTATATGTATAAATGTTTATTTAGTCAGAATACATGGTTATTTTTGAGTAGTCATCAATGGGGAAAGAAACTGTAGTTTCAGCATTCACCAGTAGGGGCATCACTGGACTGACACCAGTGATCCCTGTCCTCTTCTTGTGTCATTTCCCAGTCCCATCATTATGAAAGAAGAGAGAGGAGAAATTCGACTGAACCTGAAGATTCACTCCCACCTCCATCACCAACACAAGATTCAAAATTAGATGAAACAAAATGTCAGTAAAATTGTGCAAAATCTCTACAAATGTCTAACTAGAATTTAAATCCCTGATTTGCACAATTTATCTTTCTAGAAATTAGAAACGTTAGCTGCTTGGCTTGTAGTATTCATAAAACATATATTACAGTGAATGGTTTTATAGTTCAATAACCCATTTAATATTACATGATAAATACTGCAGACATCTCAGCTGTGCTTATGATGAGATAAAGGAGATTCTTACTCATTAGATACTGTTTTCTGATTATTCCTTGACTTCCATAATTGAATAAAGTTTTGATGATGCTCTGTTTGGAGGTTATATGACACTGTTATGATTTTTTGTTCATAAAACAACCAAACTCTAGATGGTTCTGATGACCCTGTGATGCTCTGCAATACATTACTGCACCATAAACACTGTTTAACTGGAAGTCTCCAGATTTCATGAGCATCTCAGTCGTCCGTGTGCTCTGTACTTTGCTCTAAACTGTCTGTCCCAGGAACGCTTGGCAAAGTGAAGGAAATGTTCTCTTCTTTTTCCTCTCATATACAGTCTTTGCCAAGTTCTATGTGGGAGGTGGGGCATCCCCCCCACCAGCCCATCAGACACGCAGACAAGTTGTTTCACTGTTTTTAGCCCAGCTATGTAAATGAGGGGTGGGTAACTCACAGTATGTTCACATCAGTATGAGATGAATCTCTGTAATCCAAACTCCATTGTGCCTCCTTTGAAATTTTAAAAACTGATTACACAACACATACATTAATGTACTTTAATATGTTAAATATATTCAAATGCACTTCATGCAAAGATTAAATATTTATGTCATTTTACTTACATATTCTATTTAAATATGCATAATTCAATATGTACAATTTAAAACAACATTTTTGGCATCTGTTGATGATCCTGAAACAGGAACATCAACAGAAAAAAATTCTATTTTAAATTTTATTTCTGAATTTAAATTTCTTTAACTTAAGAGTAGTAGAGTCAAATAGGAGAGTCAAAGGCAGGCAGACACAGTTTCTAAAAATGATTTCATGAGCTGTAAGACTGAAGAGTGAGATCTGGACACCTGCAGGTCTCCATGTGACCATAACTGTCTGACCTGGTCTCTGGTCCAGACCGGGCAACGACTGGACGACTGGAACAGATGGAGAACAAACACACTGAACCATCAGGGCAACAAATGATTTCATTATTAAACAGACTGAGCTCTGTTTTCATACGTGGATACTGAATAAACGTGAGAAACTTGACTGCTGTGACAGTGAGTGACTGTGGACGTTCATTCATTCATTCATTCATTCACCTTTATTATCCCAAACTGTCAGTGAACAGAAGCAGCAAATGGACGAACATCAGACTCAGTTTCTCTGTCATTCTTTGTCATGGCAGCAGTTAACAATCACCTCATCTTTAACTTTTCAACAGCACTCATTTCAAACTTCAAATGGCTTCACTTCTTACACTCATAGTTCAACTTCTGTTTTTAATCACACTTTTGAAATTGGACTAATTCGCAGTCTGAATGGAATTCTGTCGCAGACATAGTTCAATAAATAGGCAAAATCTCATTTAAATTACAATAGCAATTGAAGTGTGTCCCAACGATTAATTGTGAAATAATGATTCTCTTTTAAGTTCCATTATACACTTTGATTTTTATAATGATTAAAGCTGTTGAGTTTCTGTATGACACTGAATTATTTCAGCTCTTTTATAAACTACGACACAGGGTATATGCTCAAAGTCCGTATAGGAAATGTATATTCATAAGAAGGCCGTTATGAAATATCAGTCAAATATCCGCCAAGTCAAAACTTCTAAAAAGCGTTTAAGAATATCTGACTGTACATCTCAGTTCAGAGAAGATTTAATGTTCTATAGAGGAACATACAAACATACAGTATCATTTATTCCTGCATGAACAACATTTTCCTACCCTACGTCTGATAACATTTCTGTTTGTTTTCCACCTACATGATCAGATATATTGATCTTAATAGCTGAAGTAGCCAACTTACCTAATATGGGTCACTGAACGTACCTTACTTCAGTGCAAAACCTGCATTTCACCTGCAATACAGTATAACCTGTAGTGAAATTGACTAAAGCTGCAAGGCCAGTATTTTATTTCGTTCATAATTAGAATTTATTACGCAATGCACCTTACTGCCAACACTCAAAACTGTCTCCCTGTGTCAGTTTTTACATGACACACATTTGTGGACATTAATGATGTCAGCAGGAATTGATGAGGGTGATGTAATGATGGAGCAGAGCATCATTATCAGACAAACATCTAGAGGTGAGCTGCAACATCCTGCACTCATTGGGCACGTTCACTTTGACTGCATCATATCTTTATAGCCATCAGATGCTAAAACAGCCAGAGAGCAACCCTGTCCATCCTGGGTGAATCACTCCCACAATCTCCACCAAAAAAAGGATTCTCAGCAAATGTACATTGATCATCTGATACATACAGATTATCTTCTGAATCACAACAATAATTCACACCAACACCTTCATGATCACACACACACACACACACACACACACGTGTGTAGATGTGTATCTTCAGTAGGTTCAATGGGTGACTTCAGGTATGAGTGAACCAGACCAGAGACCATCTGCAAAGCTTTTATCAGCACTAAGAGAAAGAAGGAAGAAGTCAATGTTTCTACATTCTGTCACCCTTCAACTATTCAAGCAGGCAGCATTTACAGCCCTTGCCATAATCCCACAGAGATGATCACATGTTCAGACAGAAACATAGTTCAGTGTCAAGCAAATGTGTTCATGCATTCAGATCAATATTGTTCCATTATTTAAAAGACAACTTTTTATTCATTATTCAAATATATGAATAAAATCACAACCTGCCCTGTCTTTCTCTGCTGGTTGAATATCCTGATTCACTCAGAAATACATTATAAAAGTACAACGATTGTGAAAGTCACAGAGTTTTACAGGAACATAAAGATTCTGCCAGCAGGAGATTTAATCAGGTTCATCTTTTAACACTTAATGATCAAATGTTTTCAGTCACCTTACAAAAGGTTATAAACCTCAGAAAATGTTATTTAAAATCTTATTGCTTAAGTGTTCACCTTTATTTCACTGTATTGATAAAAGAAGAACATGTGCAGAAATTGATCAATAGCTTCATCAAACCAGACAGTAAGTGTAACCCTACAGGTTAAAATAACATTTACATATTTTAGCCAATCAACTGGTCTTTCATTTACTTACACATTACAAGATGTCAACAGTTTTACAGACAGACACACACATAATGTACAGACTTCTGCACAAAAACACACACATGCCAACCACATACACAACATATACTAACATTTACACAAAAACACACACAGGCCAACCATACACACACACACACACCATGCACAGACTTCTGCACAAAAACACACGAATGCCAAAAAACACATGCCGTCCACATAGACACACATGGACTTCTGCGCAAAAACACACACAACACGTACAGACTTTTGCACAAAAACACACACACACACATAACATGCATAGACATCTGCCCAACACACACATAGTTTCAATTGCAAACCTGCACATCACATAATGTGCCCACACACAGACACAATCAGTGGTCTTTCTCTCTCTGTCAGTGTGCTGTAAGAATCGTTTGACCTCACACAGATGGCATCGTGACATATGCATATAAAACTATCTGTTCAACTACAGAAATATGCAGATTCAGTGTCACATTATTCACTGTATTAGAACAGAGTGTTTGTGATTCACTGTTAACTGGAACACAAACTCTAAGGCACATGAGTATGTTTCTTGCACACTTTCAAGGGCACGTTGTGGTCAGAAGCATCAAACTGTGGCAGCATAATATAGATTTCACTGTAAATGTGAGTCTTACTGTTTTTTAAATGTCTCATCATATTTCAAATGGAATATTTGTCATTTTTATTCACGTGTTGTGCACAACTCATGTGACACAACACGTTACTTATATGACATTAAAAATACAATGTAAATATTTAACAAGAGTATTATAACATGCCTTTTTTAACATGTATTAAAATATAACATGTATTAAAATATATACATGTAAAATATTAAAATACATGTAACAAATATTTTAACATGACTGTGAGGATTATGGTGGAGATCTGGGCTACAGCAGTCGGCTGACAGGCAGGTATTCAAGGAGTACTAGAGACGTGTTGCACTGTTGGCACAGACCTCACAGAAAAACACTCAACTTATCTAAGATAAGCAGGCAAAATCTTCCTTCTGCCTTTTGGATTTTAATCACAGAATTTCTTTTTGAAGTCTGCTCAGATGACATGAAACACTTTTAACAAGCAAAAAAAATACAACAGCACACTATTTAACAGAGATCACATAAATTCTTCAATAACAATAATATTTTGCAAGTATATAAAATGTGAGATCTGATGTACAAACATTTTTGTAAATGTTTTCTGAATGAAAGCCTGTGTAAGTGCTTAATAAAACTAAATGTTGAAGGTAAATCTGTCGACACTACCAGTCAAACGTTTAGGATCACTTGACAACAAGGTTTCATATGACCTTAAAAATCTTTTCATCTGAGGGTGTTCTCTACAAATTTCTTTTGTAGACAAAAATGTAATTGCATATTAATTGCTTTCATTATAAAACAAATGTTTAAAATTACATTTATAAAATTATTTTTTGAAATTGCAAAGGGTGACTACATTGAAGATGCTAAAATATAACTTTTATATATAATATAAATGTATATATAATATAAAAATATAAAATATAAAAGAGTTCATTTATTTTGGATGCTTTTAGTCACAACAGTTACAGTTGTTTTTGATGGGTTTATTATTACTCGATTATGAGGAAAAATATATACAAATAATGAGTAAATGATCCTTCTATTGACCGGTAGTGAATAACTGTATATGGGTGGGCTAGAGAGGGACCAATCAGAAAGCAGCATGCTTGCATGCACACTTGAGGACTGAAGAGGACAGTGTGATAGTTCAGAACAATGACACAGGTTCAGACAGGTCTTGAGAGCAAAGCGTGTTTTACTTTCATGTTTTGTTTTTTTAATTCAATGACTTTTACACATTCACTTTGAAGTGTGACCTAAGTGTCTACTTTGAGGTCAATGCAAACATGATTATCAATGAGGACAATTCTACAAACACCATATACTGTTTAAAACTGGCCTGCTGACATCCAGAAGAGGTAACTACAGTTTTTTTTTTTAAAAGGTCTGCATCTTCTGCAGAGGATGCATTACTAATGCATTGTTTGCATTACTATGATGTCATGGAAGTGGTCACACTTCAAAGTTAGTCATATTCTGACTTTGGTTTAAAAAAAATCTGTTTTGAGTTCTGAAATCTAGATGATATTTTTATAGTATAACATCCTCTTAACTGTCTGAGGGAAACTTCTCAGTCTGCGACTTCTTTAAAATAAAACTTCAAATGGCACCTACAGTAGTTTCATGTAATTTCATGTCAATCATCATCAATCTGTTCTGTCAGTTTTGAGACCTCGTCTGAAGATCATCTGAAGACTAGTAAATATAAAACTATCTATGATGGCCAAACTCTAGTGGACATACAATAAAACTAATGGGCTCAATCAGTTTGGCATGAATAATGGAATCAGAAGAGAAAAAACAGTTCCTAGTTTAAAGAAGTTTATTTAGTAAACAGCACCACAAAGCATCTCTCCATTTAAAAGCAGCAGAGTATTCATTACTTGCATGACATTACCGGCTCAAGTGATTGGCTTTCACAAACCTGGCACCTTAGCAACCACATTTTTAACTTTTAAGCTGCCCGCATATTCAACCCCCATTTCCTACATACCCTTTAAAGTGTACAATCTCTGTTTATACTGCCTAAACAAGCTTCAGACTACCCAAGGGCTTAATAAATGTTTCAGATAAAACTTCGTCAAGCACTGGAGCTGCTTGAGAGATTTAAAACCAGCACCATATATATATATTAACCATATCTCTCCACAAACTTCAAATACACATAATAGGCATCAGTATTTCCTCCCATGTGCTGCCATGTTCTTATGAGGCCTAAGTCAATTAAATATCAAACAGCATGTTTCTTATTAAGGATTTGTACATGTCGTCATTAAAGGCAAAAAAAGCGTATGTATAATTACACGATTTGCAGGAAAAAGCACTTTATCTGTCTGTGGTAATTGCATGTGGGTTTACACTGACAAAATACCTGGGCAATCATTAATTATAATCCCATTGTCCTCAGAACACTCATTACTGCCAGACAAAATTAAAAGTCATATGGAAGGAGACAGGCTTTGCTGGGTGCTGCCAATCAGATGCCAGGACCTTATTTTCACTTTTACTTTTAAAGACAACACTTATAAAGTACCACAAACATCTGGGCCGTCTATCTGGTGCATCTAAACTATACAATCATTTGACACATCTTACTGTGCACCAGTATTGACCAAACAGCATCTCCTATAATGCTGAAAAACTCTGGTCACCGCACATAAACATTCATTATTTTCTGTGTTTCTCAGAAGAAAAAACATCACACAAATGTAATTAGTGTGAGTAAATATCATGTTCGGTTGAATGACACCATTGAGGAGACAATAATGACATGTACCTTATATTCCAGTCACTGTACATGTGAATACTCTTGACTGTTCAGCTAGGTCAGAGGAAACATCTCTGCAGAAGCTGTTGTGAATGTGAAGCTGCTCTGGAGGAATCTGGAGCTTTTCTCTTCCTTCGGCCTCATGAACTCAGTGTGACCTTCAGCAGGAACAACTGAACATTACTTGCCAGTGATAAAAGCAGCTTACTATACTGAAGCCATTTAGGCAAGTAGTAATATCAGTATTAATAAACTGCATCATTTAATTTAATATTTTAATAGTAAGAGACTGTGTATGTGTATCCAAATAAACTTATTCACTAAACCGAAACAGACTATACAATACTTTCAAGAGCAAGGCAAACATTTCAACAAACAATGTTTGTCACTCAGCTGTAAAGCATCATATTCAACAGGATGTGACACGCCAAACAGCACTGCTGAAACACTGTTTAAACACTTTACTGCCTCATCTAGTTAGTTTCTACTCAGCTATGACTTTATAAACATCATAGAAATCTTCATAGAAATAAATATAAAAAATATAAATATAAAAATATACAAAATATACAAATATAAAAAACAGGAGAGCAAAATAACACAAAAGCTGGAAAACTGAGAAAGAGAAAATGTTTTTTCATCGGCACATTGAGTATTATGTCCTGCTTCTCAACAACTTCCAATAATTCCAACAACAATTCCAAATCATGAACAGCTGTTCCCCTCCAACCCTCCATAAACCCTCATCCTGGAGAGACCGAAGGGTTTGGCAAAGACATGTGCCTGCTGAAGGGGGTTCGAGGAGTGGTCCATGAGTAACATCCACAAGTCCATCAACTGTGCCATCTGCAGCCAGGCACTAATGTTAACCATGAGCTGGAAGACACAAACCATTGAAATCATCTTACATCAAAGTACTCACCTCTCTTCATAAACACTTGTGCTTTAAATTTCAAACCTTCTGATGACAAAAAAATAACGTTTTGTAAGAAACAAATCAGAATGTAATATAAAAATGACTCTCTGCTTATTTCAAATTCAAATATGGAGCAACTGTCTTTAAAGAGAGTTGTGATGAAGTGTAAAGAAGTTAATCATTTAAATTTGAATTATTACTTGAAACCTATTCTCAGACCAGAAACAGAAACTTTTCAGCAACATCACAATTTACAGTTACAAACAGGAACTTACAAGGACAGATGAAATATCTTGGACTGGAATCGTCTGACAAAGGCCACCTGTTTCAGCCTGCATCTGCTCTCTGGACAACAACATGTCATCAGTCATGAAATATAATCCTACAAACAAAGAAACAACTGTGAGTTCAAATCACTGCAGGGAAAGGGCAGATATAGAGCATGAATGCTAATGATGTTAGTTCAAACAATCACACAGTACTCAGCAGAAAGCTGCTGTTCCACACCAGTGCAGAGCTTGCAAGGAGAAAGTTAAAGCAAGTTTGAAGGTGAGGAATTGATTGTCACAGGGACTCATTCAGAAAAACACTGTAACTACAGACATCAAGAAGTGCACAAGCCCTCAGTCTGTTACATGCTGGAGAGAGGTGGGGTGTCTTGTAGTTAGGGTAGGAGCAACACTGGGTATATGCTTTCTTAAAAGGATCCATAACTCACAGATAACTATCCTGTCAAGAGTTGAGGTGAAAAACTAGTTAAGCTTAGCAGTAAAGAAACAACAATGCTGTGTTTAACCTATAAGAACAACATGCACTAAGTTCCTGTGTGTGTTAATCACCCAATAGTCATTTATATAAAACATTTTAGATTTAGATTTTAAATGTTTTTAAAGCCTTTAATGAATTCTCTTAATCCTTGTTACATACATACAACTGAAGAAATGTTTGTAAATGTTTTCTTACATCTCTATGGAGGGCACCATTGTGTCAAGTGACTTTCTGTAAAGATGTGCCACACTTCTACTGAGTATTTGTTATCAGCATTACTGATGATGGCGAATAGAGGAAGAATCTGTGCTATAAACGACCGTCACAACAGCTACAGAAAGCTAAAAAAAAGTCTTGAACTTAAAGTGTGTTACAGTGTCTCACACTGTACGAGCAAACTGTACGTGTCATTTATAGATAGCCCTGTCATACCACTTGCCCCTGCATTCTGCACCTTTCAGATAACCAGAACACCATTTTTTATAATCTCATGTGAATTATTTGGTCTGTATTTTGTCCAATCAGCATCTTCACATTGAATCACAGAGCACATACACAACATGTAAATGTATTTTTAGCCACAATAATAGTGTAGCTCTCGTTCTAAATACACCTCATGCTGTTTTTATTGCTTCTTTCTGACCGTATTTATTGTGAAAATGCCACAAAAAACACAATGTATATAAATTATCTTCATTTTCTCAGTAAAGATGTGTGTGTGATTATTACAATTAATTCAATTAATAATTCGGCAAATAATTTCATTAAAAAAATTAAACAGCCCAGTAAATATATGTAAATAAGCTGAAATCAACTGTGAGCATTTCGTGTCAGACTGTTTTGGTTTGAATTGATTTTTATAAAAAGAAGTTTGGGAGGACCACAGTCATGTAATTCAACCAATCATTGCGCGGCGTGTGTATATATCCATCCCTCACCTCTGTCCTGTGACAGTTTTGCACCATCCCTCTATCACCCCATTGCCTCAGTCTCGGCTGGTATCAACTTCAAGACGAGTAATCTGGGTCATATTCTGAGCTCCAAGCCCAGGACAGCCTCCCAAATATGCATTTGTTATCATAACTGATTACATGCTGGTGTGAACTTGTGAAGTACATAATAACACATTTCATTAGAAGAAACTCTACAGCAGTTTCCTCTCAGACAGATTAAGCTGAACATCTTGCAATGCGTGTCTGTGTGGTGAATTCACCCACAGTCTGACTCTTGAGATCCATGAAGAAAAGTCAGAGTTTCAGTGAATACAATTAAAACTTTCACTGATGGCAATTAAAGAAGAAATGGTGCAAAAGAAGCTTTTTTTAAGTTTGGTATCTGAGCAGTACTGAGAGAATTTGTTGCTCTTCAATGAATAATTTAATTTCTTGCCTCCAGATTAAAACAGCTTTGCTAAAAATCCTGTGAGACGCATGTGGAAACTGCAGCTATTGTCACTGCAAACTTTCCCATAAGAAAACTACTGTAACTAGAGCACATTAAAATGTTAAAATACACTCTCACTAAGCAGTGTAGCTAAATAACTTCAACATCATGTGAAATGTTTTGGGAAAAAGTGTTTCTGTAGCTCAGCTGACAAAGCATTGCTTTAGCAGCAGAAAGGTGATGAGTTTGGGTTACAAAATGTATACGCTTATATCTTGTCAGTGTATACATGTATATTACGTGTTTCATATATATTAAATGTAACACTGTGTAAATAAATGCAATTTATAAATATTGCATTTAAAGTTGCTTTGTTGCTTGGATAAATGTGTCTGCCAAATGTAAAAAGAGTGGTCAAATAAAGGTATCAAATTAAATGTGTGTGTGTGAGTGTCAGTTTGCTGTTTGCTGAAAGAGTCTGTCATGTTCATTAACATCACATGCTTTCTGTTCAACATGCTGAGAAGCTCACTATATGATTCAATGCTCCAGTCTCCGCCCACTGAAAGGTGTCAATGAACTGAAGTCCAAATCATCAGTGAGACCTGACATTATTAAAATACTGGTTAAAAAACTTTTAATGAGCTGTTAGCAGATGTGCACTAATGAGTGACCTACATTAATGTGAGATAAATACATTCGAAGTGGCTTTGATCTTGTGGAAACGAGGACTGTACTCAAGCTCGTTTAGACAATATAAACCCAGAGCACAACACCTTTAAGATCTGAGCTAATTAACACTGAAAAGCTGAGATCAAAACGAAAAGTCAATCGAAACGAATGCCTGCAGTTCTTCACTGCTGCGCTCTGTCCTCGTATAGTCCCTCCTCTCTCACAACCAGCCGGTTTAGTAGGCTGGTTTGTGCATGACTGGCAGCATGGCTGCAGTCCCCCGGGGTGGCGCAGGGGTGGACGGGATTGTTATTTTCAACATGTCGGACCGTTAAGCCAGTGCTTCCACCCCTCCATGTGTGCATCTGAGTACAATCATCCAACAGCATCTCTCTGCCTGCGGCCAGACAGCTGAGATGAATCCTCCACAATCAATGAAGCGCTCAATACATTCACAGATATGTGTCGCGACGGCAACAACACTACACCACTTTCAGGGGGTAGAACTAAGTGAATTAAGATATTTGTTTTGAAATAAAGCAAACACAAATGATGCAGCTGTTTAGTGAATCCAGTCCTGCATGTGTCTCTGGCCATATACAGACAAAGTAAAGAATACCTTTCCATTAGTGAGCACAGAACACAAAACAAACGTATGACCTTGAGATTCCTGGAGTTATGTTTTTAAATGTTGTCATGTTGTCGAGAGTATAGACAACATAAAGTTATATAAACTTTAGTATATAAAGTTCATTTTAAATGGCATTGCTCGGACCATGTTTTAAAAGAATTTGATGAGAAATTGAAGATCTTGGTAGATTTGAGCTCAGTTTTAGACCTCTTCTAAGTCTCTACAGGTCAAACATGAGGTCACTCTTTATCTCTTTATCTTATGATGTTTTCTGAGAATCAGAAAAACTGATTCTCTGGTAAAAAGTGAAGCAGATAAAGAAGCAGATGGGAGCAGGTGAGTTCAAGACTATCTGAAGGTCACTACAGCATGAGAACCCCCAAAGAATCAATCACATGCAAATGTATTTGAGATCTGTGAAGCAAAATCTCTGCTCATATGATTGCGTTAAAACAGAAAGCAGGCGAAGAATGAAGGGCAGACGCAGCCCTGAGCTGCAACACCTTAAGAGCTTCATCAGCGTTTGTAACTAAATAACTTCATGCATTTCAAAGGCAACAGATTGTTTTAGTCAACGGCGTGTTTTTGTCCTAAGGCAAAATGTCACTTTAGCAGCAGTAAACATGAACCTTCAGGACGTCTGATTCGCACCAATGATCTGAAAAATCCAGACTAGTGTTAAGAATCTAGGAGTGTCTGCTTAAAATAAAAGCTTTTAAGCTTTCTGCTTACAGTAAAACATACTTCATATTTAAATAAAAGTTTTGAATTCATGAAAATCTGAAATTACAAAGACCAACTGACCTGCATAGGATCTGAAAACAACAAAACTGCAAGAACTATGAAGAGACTCAAAATCATGAGAGAAAATGAGATAAAACACTAATATTTTTCATCTTCTTTAAGGTATGCAGTTGACAGCTGTTGTTCGTTCAGCTGGTGTGTTATCTGTCCATGAATCCTTCAGTGACCCACAACAAAACACACTGTACTGTATCCACTGGAAAAACACAATCATGTATATATAATTTAAACTTTATAAACTTACAGAACTGGCCGTTTTTATTAAAATTATTATATGAAATCTATTTCTCCTAAACTTAATCTCTACACGTTTATTAGATGAAAGTTGAAATGGCAAAAAAAAAAGTTTTGACATACTTTCTCTTTAAGCAATTAATGTTAAACAACTACAAAATATAAAAAAATTATATATTTCATTTTACCCATATTTAAATGATACTGGCAGCCTTCCTGTTTCAGCCTTCCATTTTTGTGACAAATTATTGCATGAAGAATTGCACCCTGCAGGGTGTAGACTGTTCGACTGTTTCAGTAAGGATGAAATCTAATGGCCGCTTCTACACGCCTGCATAAATAAGTGCCTCTTTCTTTCAGTGAATGGGCCAGTTAAAGTGTTCTGCTGTCAATTTATCACCCCACACCTGCACTGCTGACTAACTGAGGCTGTAAAACAGATTTGAGCTCACCTGGAAACTCCTTCCGAATGCCATAGATCGGAAGAGATTGCAAGAGATCAGAAAAATCTGAGACCATTATTAGAGGGCTAGATTGGTCTCTCTTCTGGCCTGTCTCCTGGCCTGTCTCTTGGCCTGTCTCCTGGCCTGTCTCTTGGCCTGTCTCTTGGCCTGTCTTCTGGCCTGTCTCTTGGCCTGTCTCCTGGCCTGTCTCCTGGCCTGTCCCTTGGCCTGTCTCCTGGCCTGTCTCTTGGCCTGTCTCCTGGCCTGTCTCTTGGCCTGTCTCTTGGCCTGTCTCCTGGCCTGTCTATTGGCCTGTCTCTTGGCCTGTCTCCTGGCCTGTCTCCTGGCCTGTCTCCTGGCCTGTCTCCTGGCCTGTCTCTTGGCCTGTCTCCTGGCCTGTCTTCTGGCCTGTCTATTGGCCTGTCTCTTGGCCTGTCTCCTGGCCTGTCTCTTGGCCTGTCTCTTGGCCTGTCTCTTGGCCTGTCTCCTGGCCTGTCTTCTGGCCTGTCTATTGGCCTGTCTCTTGGCCTGTCTATTGGCCTGTCTCCTGGCCTGTCTTCTGGCCTGTCTATTGGCCTGTCTCTTGGCCTGTCTATTGGCCTGTCTCAGATCTGTCTAGGTCTCTAGATCTGCGCTTACACATGAATATCAGGTAATGTCACCTCAAATCAATCACTGTATGTCTGCTTTCTATTTCCCAGCTGTGACCTCACAAAATTTGTGCTGGTTTCTAATGAGCTGCAAAGATTATACAGAACTGTACAACCATAAAAGTGACTTTTTTTAAGTTTTGCTGCAGCTTTATTTCTTGCTATTAAAAATTCCCTTTGAAATGTTGGGATGGAAAAGAGAAAATAAAATAAAAGATAAAAGCTTTTTTTTTAATTGCAACACCTTCTCTTGATCAACACATTTTTAACACCATCCAGTTTGTCATATTGTTTCTGCACAACCCAAAAATGTGTTTTTGATCTAAGGAAATAGAATCAAATCCATCTGTATTACTTCTGCAGGACATACATTTACTGCAGATCTGAATTAAAGCAAACATTTCTGCAGCCGCGAGTCCGGCCAACAGCCGTTTAAATTCATAGTTTTAGTCACATTTCATGAGACGCCTGGACATGAATTTTACACATGTTAGAAAAGGTCTCACTGCTTCAAAAAACGCCACATTCATTTACACTCCAAAGCACTGGAAAGATGACGATTAACTTTGTCAAATGCATCTGATAGCAGCTAAATGATGCTGGAAGCAGAGATGGATTAGCTGGATATCCAGGAGTGTCTTGTTTTAAGTGACAAATTCAGGCAGGTAAGGCTTTGTATTCTCAGTGTTTGTGGCCTCCTAATGTTCTGTTGATCCTAATTTGTGATTAGTGACATTTAACAATGACTAAATACTGATGAAAACTGCTGTGTCTAGAAAGAGAATCAGTGTCTCAAAACCGAATCCAACACAGACAGCAGTCAGTAATTAGGATTACACCAACCAGGTATCGAAATCAATTTGATCTTACATGTAGTTTACATGCAGTATTTGTGAATTTAGCACATATAACTGGTGTTATTCTTGTTTTCTTTGATTTGTATGAACATGAATTGTAGAAATACGATTTTTGTATGGATATATAGATGGATATGGATTCCACATGCATGGCAAAGTCTGAATATATTTTTACTTATAATTACTAATCAAAAAGACACAGAAGTGCTTAATACTGAGATTAAATTTAATCACAGTATATTAATTATTGAATAAATAATGAGTTTCCAATCTATTCCAGAACTGTGTAATTAAAGTGAATTAATTATTATATTAATTGATTTCTTGATTAATTCTACAATCTAGTGAAAACATCATTGATTGGTACATGCAGAAGGAGAATGTAGCATCATATGACCTGTGAAGGTAAACAGTGTGATGCCATTTACATTCAGATATGAGAGGTCATATAAAATGATCTATATATAAATGATTCCATATACATACAGTGCTTATTAAATCACATTGAGCGATGTGATAATCACCATCCCTGAAACTGCTTCTCTGAAAATGCTTTCCTGTAGCTCAGTGGTTAGAGCATGGCATTAACAACGCCAAGGTCATGGGTTCGATCCCAGGGATTGCACGTGCTTAGAAACAATGTATAGTATAATGCAATGTAAGTCGCTTTGAATAAACGCGTCTGCCAAATGTGTAAATGAAACTGAAATATCATGTTTACTGTGTTGTTTCAGTCTGATCTGCAGACAGAACTACTGAATGCTTTACATTCATCATAAAGACGGGAGACCAAGAAAGAAAACAAGAGGCATATTAAGGTCACCACAGAATTACTGCTGTGAGCTGTTCTTTGCGCCAGACAGAATTGCAGAAATCCAAATAGACTCCAAATAGGTTTTCCGACACTTACAGTCACAAACAGTTTTTTGTGTTTCTATTTTTGGGTAAGTCTAAAAATATGCGCGCGCACACACACACACACACACACACATCATCTATGATCAAAACTAACCCTAACTTTTGTCTCTTGACTTGGGAAAGCTGAAAATCAGGCCAGTTTGCTGAAGTCTAATTAACAGGAGCAGCAGAGCTCCAGGGAAGCTTCCAGGGAAGTTTCCAGGGAGTCATGAAGGGAGAAACCGCACAGCAGATCTTTCATGGCTCTTTAGCTTTAGTAAACAGGCTCACCGGTACATTGTCCATCAGCTGCTGTTTACCCATCAGCTTCTCTACACATCTCTCAATAACACACCAAAGACAAGTGTTGGGTCAGGACCTTCCAAACACAAGGAAGGGGCGCGGATTTCATTACGGCTGGAGCCTCAGGGATATCAAAGCAATTTGGCTCACCCTCTGTTCCCACAAAGTAATTAAAATATGAACTGGAGTTGTAATGGCATTAATACATGTTGATATATAGGAGGGGCACAACACATGAAATATTAAAAACTTGCTGTAAAACTTTGATAATGAGACCCAAGGCTAATGCAGCCAATTTAAGGAGCACAACGACTTCCTCAGCCCTGAATAGATTTCCTTTAAATCAGATCGTCAGTTCTGTTGAAATATATCTGTGTCACATACAGAACCTCCCGGCTCTCTGACCCAAATCTACTTAGCAAGTTCGTCATTGACTGTATTTCCCACAAGATGGCCGTCTTGAGGGACATTTTAGCTCCAGTTTTACCTCTTGTTCCATTAATGCATCTGTTTCTGTCTGTGACAAACAAACAATTTCCTCTTTTCTTCAAAGTAACATTTTTACAGTAGAAACATCTCAACATCTTTAAAACATGTTCACATTACCTTATGGCAAAGTTGTGCAAGATGTTTTGTTTCTTATATTTAGTCTGTTTTTGTTGTTATCAAAGCTGAATACTGACAATCTGGGTTGATTGTTAAATGGTGCTGAATGGCTTCTATACGGTTGCGGCTGTTTTTATTGGTTAAAGCAGAGCAATCAAAAGAAACCTGCATTAATTATGTAACATGAGCTGTGAACTTCTAGCGTCTCCTGCTTTAAATAGCTGCAGATGACGTCAGCGATGCACACAGTTTCTCCAAGTTTCTTTCTCTTGATTCTGGGAGCCAGTCAACACCGCAGTGTAACCCTAACCCTCTCCTGATGTTCTCACCTCACACCTGTTCCTGTGAACGTCCTGCTGTCCAAACAGGTGTCAGCAAACACCATGCGAATTAATGCACTTAAAAGAGAGCAAAGTTTCACATGCTAAAGTGTTTATCTGCTTTCTAAAATTCCTGTTATGAAACTTTGTATACGTTTTCATAACAAACAGTACATACTTTTACTGTATAGTATAAGTTAGCGAGCTGGGACGCAGCATTACTGGCTGTTAACATTAAGTTACTATAATATCCGCTGCTCGTACCTGCGTCTGAGCGAAACACGGATCACGTGTGACACATGTGACAACATCTGATGTTACGTGTTTTTGAGCCTGTTTAGGTCCCCATCAGCAGGAGCAGAAGAGACGGTTCAGTTCTGACGCAAGGCAGCTCCATTCATTCAGCTCACGCAAACTGCAGATGTGTAATTTCAGCGATTATTTCAGCTCTGCGCTTATGTGTATATAAAGTGGGTTACGTACAAGGTCGTTGGGCACGCGCTAATAATTAGCGTCATACAAACTATGAGTTGCAAATGACTCAGTTCACTGACAGCAGCCAATCAGATGAATGGATTGCTACAGTCTTACACAGCGGCACAGTGGGTAGAATACACTTGTCCTTCTCTTCACGGTTTTCCTGCTTGTTTCTGTCTGAATTTATGATGTGGGCAGGTCATTACAGGGTTTCTCAGGTGCAAACACACCATCAGTGTGCCTTTACACAAACAAAGGCCATAAATCTGACATCACACGGAGAGAGGAACGTTCTGGAGGTGAGAGATCTGCTATAGGTCGGAGATGATGAATGATCCTCAGACTGGATGGTGACGGAGTAAAGAAAAGATTTCTGCTATCAACAGGATATTGATATTTTATATTATCAGTTTATGGGTTAGGGTTACACCTAAGGTTACAGGGTTACATGAATTTGATTAAATGCCTCAGCTCATAAAGAAATTGTTGTTTTTTTTAGGCATTTTTATCAATTTGAGCAATCTGAGATCTCTTCTGAATGAAACATGTTATTACTGCAGTTGGTTTCTCAGGAGAAACATCTGAGAATCACCAGACATCTGTAGAGATGTTTATTTCTAAGAGTAGTCATTTTTTAATAATAATAATAATAATTAATTTCTAATATGAATCTCTCTGCCATGGTTATAAACAGCCCATTTAAAATGAAATCAATCATTTAAAATGGAATCAACCCACCCTCTCACTTCTTGGACGAGCTGCATGTTCTCCTATCATCCTTCCCTGATGATGACACTCCTCTACTGCTGCTTGGTGAGTCCAACATCCACGTTGAAAAGCCTCAAGCTACTGACTTACACACTCTTTTTGCCTCTTTTGACCTCAACAGAGTGCCAACTTCAGCTACTCATTATTCCGGTAACCAGCTTGACCTCATTTACATAAGACACTGCTCTACACTACTGAAACACTGGTCACTCCACTACACACATCAGATCATTTTCTTCTCACTCTCAACATCCAAATCACTCCCGAACCACCACACACTCCACCACAGGACTCAGAAACCTACACTCACTCTCACCCACTAGCCTATCCGCTATAGTTTCATCTGCACTCCCTCCATCTGACAAACTCTCCTCACTTGATACTGATAGGGCTACTAACACACTCTGCTCTACTCTAGCATCATGTCTAGACAGAGTATGTCTGCTATCGTCAAGGACAGCCCGCACCACTCCCTCTGCACGCTGGCTGTCTGATGTTCTCTGTGAGCATCGCTCTAAACTCAGGGGTGTGGAGAGAATGTGGCACAAGACAAAGAATACTGCACACCTCATGTCTTACGAAATCTCTTCTGTCTTCCTTCTCTGCTTCTAACTCCTGCATGCTGTTTAAAACATTTTCTTCCCTCCTCTGTCCTCCTCCTCCACCTCCATCTACAACACTCACTACTAATGACTTTGCTACATTCTTTCTCAGCAAAACTGCATCAATCTGCGCTCAATTCACCACATCTCAAACTGACAGACTTGCTTCACCATCAACACCACAAACACTCACATCTTTTTCTCAGCTCTCTGAGTCTGAGGTCTCCAAACTCATGCTATCTAACCATCCTACCACCTGCCCGCTCGAACCCATTCCATCTCATCTCTTTCAAGCTATTTCTCCAACAGTCACACCAGCACATACTCACATAATTAAACCATCTTTTCACACTGGTATTTTTCCCACTACATTTAAGCAGGCTAGGGTAACCCCACAGCTGAAAAAAAAAACAACCTAGATACAGCACTACATAAAACCTACAGACCGGTATTCCTGCTACCATTCATGGCCAAGATTCTGGAAAAAATCGTGTTCAGTCAAGTCTCTGCCTTTCTCACTCAGAACAACCTCATGAATAACAACCAATCCAGCTTCATAAAAGGTCATTCAACCGTGACTGCACTGCTCTCGGTTGTTGAAGATCTCAAACTAGCTAAAGCAGACTCCAAATCGTCAGTTTTTATCCTGCTGGATTTGTCAGCCACTTTTGTCACTGTAAACCACCAGATCCTGCTGACAACACTCAAATCACTAGGTGTTACAGGTACTGCACTCCAGTGGTTCAGATCTTACCTCTCTGACAGGTCGTTCAGGGTGTCTTGGAGGGGAGAGGTGTCCAACCTGCAACATATAGATACTGGGGTGCCCCATGGCTCAGTTCTTGGAACACTTCTCTTCTCCATCTACATGGCGTCTCTAGGATCTGTCATTCAGAAACATGGCTTTTCCTATCATTGCTATGCTGATGACACCCAGCTCTACCTCTCTTTCCACCCTGATGATCCCACGGTATCGACTCGCATCTCAGTCTGCCTGATGGACATATTGTGTTGGATGAAGGACCATCACCTTCAACTCAATATTGCTAAAACAGAAATGCTTGTGGTTTCACTCAACCCGTCTCTTCATCACAACTTCTCAATCCAGATTGATGGGGCAACCATTACTCCATCCTAGACGGTCAAAAGTGTTGGAGTAATGATTGACGATCAACTGAGCTTTGGATAAAAGCATCAGCTAAATGACTAAATGTAGTTTTTCATGGTAAATAAGATTCTCAGTTATATGAAATATCTAAAATAATCGAGTTACCTGAATTAAAAAAATAAGATGTACAATCTTTTACATTTGAGGTCAACTTTAAATTGGAGTCAGATTAAATTAATTTAATTTAATTTAATTATACAAAATCAAATTACTAAAAGATGAAAAACACAGAAGATTTGGGAATTTTGTAAATTAGGATTAGGTATGGTTAGGTATGGTTAGTAGGGGTGTAACGATACACCAAAGGCACGATTCGGTTCGGTTCACGGTTTTGGAGCCACGGTTCGGTTCAGTTTCTGTTTGCTGTGGTGTTAGGGTTGATGTCATCTTAACAGCAATGCTAAGGAACAATAGATTCACTTAATAACAAGAACAACTAAACTTTTTCTTTATTA
>JAZGTJ010001799.1:0-37704 GCA_036877575.1 Botia almorhae
CACACACACACACACACTCACAGGTTTCTGTGACTGTAACAGAGCAGGAGAGGTTTATCAAAGACCTGTTGATGTCTACCAGATGTTCCTCTGTTCTTCAGAGAGCAGCTTTCTTCTGCATTAGCACAGATGGATTACTTTGTAATCATCTTTAGCATCTGTAAATCTTGATTTTCTTCACATATATTATCTCTTTCTAGAGATAATATATGTTTCTACAGCTCAGATTCTGATAGGACAGTTTCCTCTAATCTGATTCCAACACAATCAGCACATGACCATCCACCAATGAAACAATTGCCATTGAATCATCATCCCACCCTTTCTCTCTTATCACTCTTAATTTCTGTTGAATACAATCAGCTTTAAACATTAACTTTCCATCTCAGTTAGTGATGCATAATTTGTATTAGCAGCGGTCTAAAATGACTGCTTACACAACCCTGCAAGACTGAAAGGTGCAACAATAAAGCTGTACAGTGTTTCAGTGGCTGTGAGATTTAGATTCTGCAGAGAAAGACAAAGAGAGAGAGAGAGAGAGGAATCTTCATGCTTAAATACAGCATGACTCTATGACTTGTGTTATATTCAGAGTCAGGTGAAGTCATAATGTGAGGAACAAAGCAAAACAAACTACTGTTCTACACTGATAATCTCTCTCCAGTGAACTCCAGAACTCCTGTGACTGGACGACTGACTCACTGGTTAGTGAATCTATAAGTCAGTCAGATTTGTTCAGTTTTTACTGATCTGGTTCTTCAGGTAACAGCTTGTTGGAAGGGAAGATTGTCAGCGATTAACAGCTTACATTATGATGAGTTAAAATGGTGAGTAAACGAAGGGATTTTTATGTTTGGATAAACTAGTCCTGTCATACAAAACTCATTAAAAGTGTATTAGAACAGACATGACAGGAAACTGTTGAGGATGGACGGTGCAGAAGTGCATATGTATGGACAGGACACAGGACTGCGGTACACTCTAATAAAAGAGTATCAAAGGTTTTAGGGCAGTTTTAGACTGAGTGCAGTACTGAAGAATCTGAGGACACGCGACGGAATAACTGCAGGCCGCAGGTTCAGTCACTTTTATTAGAATTAGTTATGGAGCATTTATTAGAAACTCATGGACCAATCACAGCTGGACCAATCACGGCTGATATTCAGTACAGCAGCACTTGTGTGATATTACTTGTTTCTTGTAAGCACTGTTACCTGTAAAAGAACTTTACTTATGAAAGTGATGCTGTTAAAGTGTAAAACTACAGTTTAAATATTACACACATCAGTGTAAAGAACAATGTCTTCACGACTAACAAAGACTCAAAAGTGTAACAGCTGTTTGTAATGGTGGTTTATCTCTGAGCAGCAGTGATGATCGTGGAGTAAAGTTTGGTCTCTGGAATGTGATTCATCACTCTGAAGAGACTTCAGTGTGTCACACATTCTTCAGTCGGCAGCATGAAGAAGAAAACTCTAAACCAAATGTTATTTAAAACTCGTTTCTCGCTAATAAATGACATTATGTTATATAAAGCACACGATTCCAAAATACTTAAGATGGATGCAAGTCAGCTTCAATTCATGCATGTGAAAATGTTTTGTAAATGTTTTATAATGTTTTCAGAGCATTTTGAGGACTGTAAACTATAACAAAGTGATTTTGACTGTTCTGCCCTTTGCAGTTTTCATGACATAAAATCACACCAGTGTAGGATGATGTATTTCATCTGTATTCACAGCTCTGATTACTGCTTCTAAATATTTACATATTAATTCCTGTATTTTCATATCTGAGTTTTTTTTCAAAGCAGCAGTGAGAGATTTAACTTCATGACTGTTTTACAACACAACTGATACAATCAGACGAACAGTCTGTGAGCAGATCATGATGGAATGCATTTGCATTTAATTTCAACTGGATTTGCATCACCCACAACGGCTGCATGCAGATGCATTGGAAACGCGTGTGCATCCCACGCCAGGGGCCGCATCTGCAATTCCGTACCTGCGAGGTCGTGCCCCGGTCTTGACAGAGGTCATGGAACTCTGTGTGTGGATTACGTGCAGTTGTTGATTTATTCAACATCATCAGTTTTATAATCACCCGTCAGACAGAACGCAGCTCTAATAGTGATTAGAGATAAATATTTTTATTGTGTTTTCCTTCATGAACTTCATTCTGTCTTTATTTATCTTTTCAGGTTTTCACAGATTGTGTGCCACACCTCCATTGGCACTATCTAATATTCAAGGAAATCAAGTAACCAAATGACATTATTTTTCTCTTATCTATGATTCATTTGTGCCCTCGGAACTCAAACAGTGACTGGAGCACACAGGAAGTTCCCGAGCGCTCATCCTTTCCACACTGTCCACCCACACCTGGACCTCAGACCGGAGCTTCTCTCCAGAACATTCCCCATCGTTCTTTCCACAGGAATCTGGCTTGTCCTGCAAAGTGGATGTAACAGGATTCATGCAAAGCTGCGAAACCACAGAGATCCCCCATGTTTTCTTTGGCATACTCCCACCCCCAGACTCATGTCGGACAGTCTGCTGCGATCCACATTATTTAACTCAAGGTCTTTAGAGAGGGAGGGAATATGCTCATTTTACTCTTCCTCATCACTGTTTGTGATCTCTTCCTCATAAACAGTAACCTCTGTTTGCAGGGGGCAGCAGAGATTCTTGGAATGTGGCGACTGTGAAGGCGAGTTGTGTAACTGTGAGATCAGCCCATGGGGGGTGGTGCATATCTCCAGAGCTATAACTGTGGTCAAACCGGACGGTTCAGCGTTACACGAGCACCTGCAGCTCACTCAGAACTGTTGCTTCAGTTAAACATCTGTGTGCGCTTCACATACACATCATGGAATCAAGAGCTACTCTGATCTTCATTCTGAGCTTGTGTACGAGTCTTCATGAAGGTAAAACCTTTTGTTTTGGGCGTGTGTTTGTGTTTTTGTATTGTATTGTATGTCTGGTGTTTATTGTGTTAAGTGATAAAGTTTTTATGCACTACATATTTTTAAATGAGATTTTTGGATTTAGTTTTAGTTTAAAAGAATTAAACAAGTCTGAAACCTTTATTTTGACAGTTACACTAATCTTTTGAAGTCGTTGTTTTCTGCGGCTCTTTGAGTTTCATTTGACAGAAATGACAGTGAATTTAGTTGAGACGAATTGTGTTCCCACGAGTTCAGCTGTCAACACAAACAGTGTGTGTATCTACAGAAAGAGTCAAGCGCTCGTATTTGACACTAATCACTCATTTAATTAAAGACAGTCGCTTGTGTAAATGACTGTGACCTTTAAAACTGCATTAAGAGCAAACGTCTGGGGCTGTTTATGATTATATAAGAACAAGAGCACGGAGCAGACGAGATAAAATCATTTTATCAATCAAACACATCAAAATGCAATAATAACATGTAATCTCTCTCGCTCTCTCTCTCTCTCTCTCAGGCTGGGGGTTGCCTCTAGTGCCTCAGACTGACCCGAGCGACCTGCCGTTGAGCCACAGGGTCAGGAATAAACGTTGCTCCTGTAACAACCAGCTAGACTCAGAATGCCACTATTTCTGCCATCTGGACATTATCTGGGTGAACACACCAAGGTGAGTGTTTGTTCACCCGTGCATGTGCTAACCCACCTTAACTGTGAGTAAACCACGACACAGAAGAGTCTTGAGATGTAGCTGCTCAGTTATGTCCACTTTCCAACCCCCCCTTATACATAATGTATGTATTACATTAAATAATATTTAGCACTCTATATAAAATTATGGATATGATATCATTCAGATGCACAGTCACATAAGAAAACATAGTAAAAACAGTAATGACTCATCTTGCACCACACTGATTTTTGTCCAATCAAATTCTCTCAAATTAAGAATGCCCCCCCTTTAATACAACCTACGCTGGTAAATAGCCAATCACGGCTGTGATTGGACACATCGCATCTAAACTTTCTGTTTCATTTGGAAATATGTGAACCCAGAAATGTGGGTGGGGTCTTTGAGTGACAACGTTAGGGTCACATGACCTGAGTTCAGTAGAACTCGGTATGGAGTTTATTGCTGTTTATCTTGAAACATCATGACTGTAATTGTCATGCTGAAAGCTGATAGCTGTACTGTAAACGGTACAAAGTCTCACTGTGATTTTTTATGTGATTTGCTTTCTGATGAGTTAATCGATGACTTTTGGCTGGTTGTTTTTTTCAGTAAGACCACAGTGTATGGACTGGGAGGTGCTTTAGCTCGTCGCCGGAGGTCTCCAGGGCGCTGCTTCTGTGCCAGCCCAGCAGATCAAACGTGCAGCACTTTCTGTCACTACAGGTGAGCATCACCTCCTATCTGCCTATTAACTGTACAGTGATGTCACTTCCACACGCTGAACGAATGTTGTTGGAATGTTATTTTAGGGAAAGTACCACTGCTTGTACACAGGGTGTGATGGTTCGGGGTGTGTGGAGTTCTGAATAGTGTGAGGTGATACCGAACAATAGCAGCAGTTTTGAGCTTTATTGCTGTTCACTGTAGAATTATGAAGATGAGAGTGTTTATGACTGTGTGTTTATGAAAGCAATTCTTTCAGCTGACAGAGATACAGAATAACCCACATCTGATCCCAGCAGAGAAACCCTTCGTCATCCGTACCGGTTGCTTAGTCACTGTGACACTTGTGTGTGTGTTATCAGCTTCTCAGCTGCTGCTATATGTATTCATGTATTCATGTATTCATGTATGCATGTATGCCATATGCAGCTGTATTATTGCAACAATCTGTTGTCATGACAACAACAGATTTGCGCTTGCCAAAAAACTGGGCTACTTCCATTTTACTGAATAATACATTTCTTGACACAACTTGCTCAAAACAGTCAACGCAGCACTGCTTGTTTTGATGCATTTACAGCAGATGAGTCATTTTGTCAATTGTGCATATTTTTCAAGTTCTGAGAATCCTGCCATATTGCTGCTGACCCCATCTGAACCTGTGCGTGAAAACCAGGAACGGCCCAAAAATGACTCAGAAATCGGCGGTCCAGGAGTTCTGGTTTTAGAGGATTCCACCTCTCCTGAAGCTCAGTCAGACATCATGACTGTCCTCAGGTAAGGTCACACAGTTCAATCCACACCTAATGTACTGACTCAGCTGTGACTGAGCCCTCATCAGCTCTGCTGCTGTTTTCAGGAACCTGCTTAGAGCTAGAGCCAGGGCCATGAGAAAGACCCTCCACACTAGACAGTGGACATCTAAAGTCAGAAAACCTGCCTACAGATGAAATCCTGAGACAGGAGAAAAGAGAGAGCGAGCAACTGAACAAGAGACGACCCTTGTGCAACATGGGCTAGCAGAACAAACATGTCGCGATCTGAAAGCGTCATACTGCCAGTCAGAGAGGAGGAAACAGAGAGTTCCTCCTCTAACTATAAGACAGAATTAGAGGTGAAGTCATGTAAGAGGTTAAAATAAGGTTTTGGAGACCTCAGGAGCTGTTGGACTGTTTTTGTCCACTGACACGGCAGGAAGGTCAGCTGACGACTTCAGTTTGAGGTGCAGACTGGACAGTTCAGTGGTTCTGCTAGAGCTGCATGACAGAATCATGATAGTTCTCAGTGTGTTCACTGAGCACATGTTTCTGCTGGATGCTGTCAGATCTCACTACAGGAGTGAAGCTTGTTACTGTTTTGGCAACCGTGTAGAACCAGTTCATCTGTTTATTTCACTTCAAACAGACATTATAGGAAAGAAAGCAGAAGATAATGAAAGTGTGAGAAATAAAATAATAAATATTTGTATAATGATTTAGGACAGATGGACTATTTTTAGTTAATGAAATATAAACCTGGGTGCTGTCATAGGTAAACAATATGTTTATTTCTTAATCATAACTTCTTAAATAGTGCTGGTCTAGCTGGCAAACCAGCACAGTCATGCATATGTTAGCAGATGAATCTGTTTTGACTGGCATGGTCTTTCAGCTGAAGCTGGTTAAGTTAGTTACTGGTGATGTGTTGATGGGCAGTAGTTTATTTCACCAGGGTTTCTGAGTTCAGAGTTGTTATTTTGACTGTATGGACGGCCATTTTGATTGAAATAGTCCATAAAAAAGATCACTTCTGTTTGAACTGAACTCCTGTTTTTAATACCCATGCAGCATTTAACTTGTGTATTCATAATTGATGCAGTTATGTTGTTGCAGTCTGTTGTTATGACTACAAGACAATAGATGTAAACTTTCCAAAGAAAACTTGCTCTCCAATTAATGACGTCTGTGGAAACAGACGAGAATCAGATCTGACTGCAGTTAATTTCTGCTCTGACACGATCACATTTTGCTTTCACTAACAGATCTGTGTTAATGGATGAGAAGAGATCGGTTTCTCTTTATGATTATATTATCAGTATAGCCTCATTTTGTTTTTTGTTCAGTGATTTATTTATTGTTTTCTCTGAATAGTTAGAAGCAATAGTATATCTGTAATATCTATCAACTTTATTGTAAATGAAGTATAGTAATATGTACGTTTTTAAAATATTATATAACTTTATTTTGTGTATAAATAGTGTGTAAATGTAACACATATGATTGTTTTGGTGAAACACAGAAACACATGTCACTATGTGATCAGATGGGTTGGTCAATATGAATATAAACAGAAACGTAAACAGAACAGCACTTATCATAAGTAAATAAATGTATTTAACTGCTCTGGATTTCTGCCCGTTCTTCGAATGACGAAGCACTTTGGCACTTACATCCACAGGGTGTGTACAGTACGTGGTTAAACAGTAATTAGTTTTAAACGTGTTGTTGTGATGTGACAGAGACTCTTGCAGACACATGAGAAAGAAAAACTGTTGACACTGAATTACAACACAACTGACAGTGGCCATTTTCCTGTCAGGACAAATAATATGAGGTCACATAAGGTCAGTCTCCAAAATCTACAACCTGATTCTATATAAAAAAGGAACCTTCACTCTCATATAAAACCCGGTGTTTGTTTGTTGTCTTCATATCTACAGTATGTGGCTCAGATCCAGACACCAGATCCAGCTCCGCAATGCTCACAATACCAGGAAAAATATATATATGTTCACATTACAATACTGTGTTCATGTGAAAGACCTCATAAAACATCTGGGTAAATAGTTTTCTGTAATGATTAAATATTGAGCAACAAAAGAACCTTGAGGCGCTCTGAGGTTTGGAAGCAAGTCACCTTAAATCTTTAGGTTAAGATTGTTTGACACAACAATCGTTCAACATCACCTGCACTGTCAGTAGCCATCTTTGACCCACATTGAGAAACAGGATGTTCTCAGATGTTCCAGCCCAATGCCACTGCATTCAGAGTGAAGAACAAGAAAACCCATCAGAGCTTCATGAGAGGATGTGACATGAAATAGCCTGAGATTCATCATCAAAATATCAACACTGGCACATTTTAGCAGCTTGTTTCAGTGCAACACATGTCAGAAACACTTTCAGTCCTGACCAGTTTAACTCTGTGTTCTGAACCACAGACAAGACTGATAAAGATACTGTGTTTCTAAATTGTAATTATTGTACTGGGGGATAGCTAATCAGAAAGTTTGATTGTATTGTAGTTTGATTATACATTAGATTATATTTTATTACTGTTGTGAGGAAATGATGCCCAATTGAAAACAACAAGTACAGAGATTAATCTGTACTATAGACTGAGTTAATCTTGTGTAAAATCTTAATACCCTATCATATATTTCTAACCACTAACCTTGTAGGCTACTTACCACTATTTTAGCATTTACCACTAACCAAGTACTAACCACTATCTGAGTCATCTAATCAAGTACTCAGTTCCACATTTAGCAAGATTTCCTACCTTAAATGCTAATAAACTCTAACATCATGTTTCATATTGAAGACCTTTCAAAACACATATAAACTCTTTTCTGCTGCAAGGTCCTCTAATAACTGTTATCACAGTTGAAGATTTACTGGCAGAAGGTTAGCTAGGAGGCTAAGGTTTTATAATATTAAAAATATTTATTATAAATTTAAATCTGTTAGTATTTTCTGTACAGAACTCAGTATGGAGACACATTCCTGGTGCTACGCCGATATAATGAAATTATGAAGAACAAAAACCCATTTTTTTAAAGATGGCATTTTTCCAAGTGTGTTTATAATGCTGTGAGTGTCACACTGACCCTGAGTCTGCAAGCCAACTAAATCATTCTTTTGGGATAGAAATCCTTTAGTAACACATTACAAAGTTCAGTTTGTTAGCATTACTGCATGGATTAGAGATCATGAACTAATAGCTTTTCTAACAGCTCTTATTAATCTAGGTTATTAGAAAAAATGACCTATATTTTGGATTGACTTCATTCAGCAGCCATTGACAGCTGAGGCAAACAGTAAATATTTAATGTGACTGTGTTTTTGTAATGTGACAGTGTGTGAGATGTGACTCAGATCAGCGTTTGTCTCTCAGGCATCAGGAGTGTTTTAAACACTGAGCTCATCTCAGCTCTTTCACTCTCTCTCTCTCACACGTGTGCTTGTGTCCCACGTGTTTCCCAAACAAACAAATACTTCTTCCTCCTCACCAGATTCACTTTCTGAGTTCCTGTCCATTATTTTGTGTCTGCTGGTAGCAAACAAACGCTTTACTTCTGCTTTAAATATAACTGTTGAATATAATTGTATTTTTGGTCAGTAATATCTGATTTGATTTGTTTTAAACAGCTTGGCGGTGTGATGATGGTTCAGCTTTTGCACAATTTAACACAAATGTTATCTAAATGAATATTTTTAACAGTACAAAAATGCATCCGTCCAAATGTGATCTACCGCCCATAAATGACTTTTAATTATAAATTACACGATATGACACACACACAACACACTGAATAATCATTGGAATTATTCTAACATCATAATGAATCAGTCTGTAAGAAAATGACATACAGTTCAGTCTGTTATTATCAGCAGGATTGTTAATCAATGACTGAAATGATACAGCAGAGCCCCCTGGTGTACAGAATCAGTAACTATGTACTCAATAATATAATAAAACAGTCACAGTATGAACAGAATTAAATCATATACGGAATTATGAGCAGAAATATCGGATTACCCTATTTACCATTAAATCCCATATCATGTTGTGTATAATTAAGCGCTATACATCTATTTTGTTTTCTTTTGCCTTTATTTTTAAACGAACGCTCGTTTGACTATAATATCATTTCAACCTTGAGATTACATTCTGCCTCTTAAAATAAAACGATTACTCTGGAACAATTCCCTGAGCTTATTAAATATTATTTTTAAGGTATCGCATTGTGTTTTATTGCGATGTGTTCTGAAATATTAATGGAAAATCTCCTGATGTGTTGCATTTTATCAGTTTAGTTCCCCTGCAGAGCCTCATGGGAAATGAAGTCATTTACAGTGAGACGGACAATTGAGGCGGATACAAGTACTTGGATCAGAAGACTACAAGTACCAAACTGCTTGTCTCGCGATTTCCGGTGTCTTTTGGAAAAGTTTCAATGGGGGCTGGAAAATGAGTACGGAGAAAGTGTCAGTGTTGTGTTCATGAAATGAGAGCAGGAGGAGGGCCAGACTGCCGCACGTAACGGGGGAAGGTAAGAGATGTGAGGGGTTCATCCGCTTCTACACGACGCGGAGAAACGCGTTCTGTTCAATGATCGTTACTGTCTGTCGTGATTTCTTCATATTATTCACAATGGGCTCGTGCACATCCAACAAATGTCATATGATGCTGTTCCTCCACAAATGCATCCAAACGCGTGTGTTTCATTACATCATCCAGAGAAACGCATCTGCGTGAATACACGCTTGCGATCAAAGTTTCAGCGGCTGTGCGTTCATTGTGACAAAGAGAGCGCGCCGATGCGCCGCGTCATGAACGCGCGCTGCGCTTTCTGATTTGCGTGCATTAGGTGTATGTAATAACAGCTCTTACTGCTACATTTCCCCGTTCGTCGTAAAACCGCTGGTTTCTATTTCACCGACATTGCTACGCGCCTGTAGGTCATCGCTCATCTTTAAATCTCAGCGAGGTTTCACGACGCGCTGTTGAAACGCGTCCACTCGCGCCGCCTTCACCGACCGACCGGCTGCTGTTTCCTCTGGAACGCGAGGAGAGCGCGTCAGCTGCTCATCATACAGCGGCGTGAGGAAAATCTCTTCATTTCACTAAATGTGATGCGATGTTATACGTGTGATGTGATGTTATTTGTGGGCTCAGTCCGTCACAGCTCGGATGCAGCTGTCATTCTTCAGAGGGTGAAACAGTGAGATTCAGGTACAGTGACATTACAGCTAATATTAGGAGATGTTTGTTGATAGCGGGTGCTGTCAGGTTACTGTTGTTAAGTGCTGTGGCAGGAATGATGGAGGTGTTTCATGATGGAGGTGATCTGTCATCTTTATAGATGTGACTGGTTAAACTGAATAATTGATGCAGTTTATCTTCTGAAATCTCTGTAGAGAGAGAGAGAGAGAGAGAGAGAGAGTAGCTGAAAGATACATCATGTAGATGTAGAACTTCATGGTAAATCTAGGTGGGTTATTCTGAGATGTGTAGATGTTGAGGATATCAAAGCTGTCAGGTGCTGCACAGTCTGTGTGTGTAACATTTGATGATCATGTACATGTGTATTTATGCCGGCAAAACATACATGACATCAGATAAGTGTAAATGAATGGCAGAATTATTGGTGATCATGTTGGAGGCATGAGTTCCAGTCATCTCATGAGAACTAACACAGTGCTTAACACAGTACTAGCACTTCAAGCATCCAGCACTAACTGCAAGTGCTTCTGGGAAGCAGGAAATCTCAGAGCATGAATCCGATGTGGTCATGGATGTCAGAGCCCCAGGTGTTGTAGAGGGTGGAATGAGGGGACGTTTGGTTGGCACCGCCATTTTGGACTCCTTGAAAAGTGGGCCGCATGTCCCATGGGGCGAGTGGAGCTTTTCTGGGGCAGGTGTGGCAGTGACGTACAGACGGTCCAGAACAGAGTGAACAGCAGCATCCCGTCATTGTGAAGGGTGACGGGTCTGCAAATGGACATACAGCAGCTGTACTCCATCATTCACTCAGTGGAGCTCTTCTGTTCACCATCTCAGCAGAGAGGTAGGCCAGCAGCAGAGCGTGAACATTGCAACTGGTTTCACTGGTTTTCAGAATGGAGCTTTACTGTAGTTTCCCTGCAGTCTGTAAAATTTTGTGATATTAAAATTTGTCGTTGACTTCCAGAACATGTAATAAATGTATCTCAGCCCAAACCCAAATTCAGGAGTAAACTTCAGCATGCAGAGGTGGGACGCTATTTAAAGATCTCACGAGCGGACCGGCTGCTTGCAGAACTTCTCTTTAGATTTGAAGGTTCTGTTTATAGCAAGGTCATCTTTTCTTCTTTGCTCTGGGTGAGAATGTGAGAGTGACAGTGTGATGTAGGACACTAGACCTACTTTAATGTGTGTTAAGCTATTATTAGACAGTAGAGCTACAGTCCTAGTTTGATAGGAATAAGAGAGAGGAGCTGTAGAGTGAATCTTTTATAGAACTTATCATCTGCTGCATAATTGTGCTCTGCTTCACCTACAGTCATTGTTATCATTGCTTTAGTCGTTTAGTGACATCAGAGCACCAGATGAAGAGCGTGTCTGGATGGCTTGTTTTATTTTTATTCATCAGAAAGGCACAATAAGTGTAGTAATACAATGAGCATCTGTTGTGTTTCTCATGCAGATTTTTCCTGCTTCTTGAGATGGAATCTTTCATTGCTTGTTGTCAACATGATGTGCAGTAAGAATATTGTGTCACATACATTCTGATCACAGTTCATGTTCTGGGAGGATGTGTGTGTCTGCATGAGTGTGCTTGTGCACGTGTGATTGTGTGTGTGTGTCAGTGAGTATCAGCGTGTGTTCTGTATCACCGTGTATCAGGTTGTGAGGTCACGCTTTTTGGTAAAAAACACATTTACCTATTTTTATAGGTTTATATAATTGTGGCAGTGACACACATTTAATTTATGATGTTTCGACTTCATCAGTTTATTTGGATTCCTGCTTTAATTCTTAGAGTAAAGGGATATTTTCAACATTGGCTGTTTGCTGGAAATGATGGTTTGTTTGTTTATTTATTTGTTCGGGGAAGAAAGAATAATGTATTTGTTCTGAAATGAACTGATAGTGTGTGTATTAGAATTTTAAGGAAGTTTCCTTGAACATTGTTCCTGTTTACACTGACTCATCACTGGATTTATCTAACACACATCTGCTCTCTGGTAGAGATTCTCAGCTCATCAGCATGTCTGAGTTAAAACGCTCTGCAATATACACGCTGAGAGTTGTTTTAAAGATTATGACATAAAATCGTTACATCGCAAGTTTTATTCAGCGCTTGGCATCCAGTAACCGGTTACAGTTATTGCTTTGCATTTGTGAGGTAATGTCATGTAGAATGTGTCTGCAGTCTGAGCACAGCAGTGGATTTATTACTGGATAAATGTGAGGCTGAATTTATTAACCTAGGAATCTTAATTTAATCTTAATAACCTAGTGCTGTTGTGCTCATTTGTGCTGCATTGCTGCAGGTTTACTGAAAGGCAGCTCAGCTGACTGCCATGTTACATAACTGAGGTGCTTGACGTAAAAAACTACAAATGACACTTCAGGACTGTATTTCAAAGTCCAATTATTTCAACTTCTAAATATAAGAATATCAGCAGCTACACATACACACACACACAGTTGCTCATACACTAACGCAACGTATTTTTCACACGGAACTGTTTAATGCCACATAAACAATCGATTGTATGATAACACATGTTCCTCTAATTGATGATTCTTGTTAAAAACATTTCTGCCATTTTATTTTGGTTGACGTTCACCTATCTCTGTCTGTCTGTCTCTCTCTCTCTGTCTGTCTGTCTGTCTCTCTCTCTCTGTCTCTCTCTGTCTGTCTGTCTGTCTCTCTCTCTGTCTCTCTCTGTCTGTCTCTCTCTCTCTCTCTCTCTCTCTCTCTCTCGTTCATCCAGCATGCACAAGTACTGATAGTGTGTTACGGTCTAGTTTGTTCTGTCAGTTTTGTGCTGTTATCTCTTCTGTCCATCAGTGCTCTTCAAATGATTACCTGTCTTTTATCTGCGCTCTTTATTTCTTCTCCTCCTCCACTCATCTCATTTCTGTGTTATTTTAAACAAACCACTGTGGCATTAGTTTTGTAGCCTGACAGCTGCTTTGAAACACATGAGCTGAAGTTTCTGACACCTTAAAGGTGTGAGACCCGGTCAGATGAGAAGATCACTCACAGAACATGCAGGAGGTGATGAGGGTTCTTGAAGATGATCTGGATTTACTCTGAGAAGCTGTGACCACAGCCTGTGAGGATCATCTTGAGATGTTAGACCTCAGGTGACCTCTGCTGCTCTGCTCATGTTCTTCTCTGTTCAGGTGACCCTGGAGACGAGTGAAGGTTCCTCGTGTGCTGTTTGATGTAGAGACACTGCTCGTCACACGCTCACAACACCAATGACCTTCAACACTGTACGTTCATTCTAAAGAGCTTCTGTCTGCTTCTGTGTGTGTGTGTGTGTGTGTGTGTGTGTGTTTTAATGCATCTAATACTTCATATTAATTCATCTAACACTAAATCTTCACAATTAAATATGTATGTAAATACTCATCTGTCTGTAATAATTAGTAAATGAGATCATTTAAGGGATGGGTAATAAATGGAATGTTTATGTAATTATTATAATTGTTTTTATAATTGTAAATATAATTGTTTTGCTTTAATTACAGGGTCCATTTATCATTGCGTCTCAGATTCTGTGATGGAAAATCAAGGTGAGTTTTAATGATCACCTTGTTTTGCTCTGTCATTATACTGATGCAGCAGAATAATGAAAAATAAACTGTGGTTGTTGACTTAAAGGGACAGATTACCCAAAAATGAAACTTTGCCCCACAGAGAGACGTGTGAAACAGTCTGCTGTTATTCTCAGTGAGGAGATTTGAAACACACTTCGGTGGACTCTGGATGGTTTTGTGATGTAGTGTGTGTGGGATGAGAAGAGCTGTCAGGCTGGAGGAAATGAGATTGTTTGTGTGGTCGTCTGTAGTCATGATACACATGCACTTCCACATCACTGTTCTCAGCTGCAAAAAACACATCATGAGACATTATGATGCTAAAAATGTTCTGCTACTGTCACACAGCTGTTTGGCACATCTAGAGCACATGTTATGTGACATTTCCTCTACAGACCGGCTCTCAAAACACAAAATCGTGTTCGTTACATTAAAACCAAGACAGAGTCCTAACACACCGCTGTGTTTTTCTGATCTGTGTGATCATGTGAAGACGCTACAGCAGGTTGTTTAGATGGAGAGTGTGTAGTTGTGTGTTTGTATCCACCAGTGTGTGAGGAGTGAGATGTAGCAGCAGGTTATTGACTCTTTAGACTGTTGCATAATGAAACGTGCTGCTCCAGGCTGCCTGCCTGTCTGTCTTCTGATAGCACAAAGATCTGTCCTTAAACCTTCTCTGTTCTGATATTGTGACTCTGCTTCCAGCTTGTGCTTTACTGGAGATTGTCAGGAAGTGATGATCAGTTCTCTGACGGTTGTGTTCTGTGTGCCTGTGTCCTCATGTTTTGGAGTTTTTGCTGTTCTGCTAAAGTGTGTGATTTCATTGGTTTGGTAATGTATGTCAGAGGGTTCTGCAGATCCAACAGAGGGTAAGCCGAGCTCATTATTGTGCAGTAAGTCACTGCCATATCCTTTGAGAAATAGTTAAACAGCTTTTGAAAATCTGGAGCACTTTGTACAGAAAGAACTGGAGCTTGTCCAGCTTTAGCTTTATTTGTTAGCATTTGTTTTACACACATCATTAACACACAGATTGGTTTAAATCTCTCTATCACTGAGAGTGACATCTTCAGCTGATGCTCTCTCTTCAGTTTCTCTTACTCTCTGTGCTGTTAGTGATGGCCGGTCCGTTGACAGCTAATATTTCTGATCAGACGGCTCACACTGCAGTTTAATGCAGCTGTGTGAGATCTGCAGTGAGTCCGTTTCATCAGACTGTGGGCTGCTGCAGTAGCTGAGCTGTCAGCTTCTGGTCATGGATGTCTGCTGGTTCTTCTTTTTCTGATGTTTCTTCTGTCTGAGATGCTCAGTGTGTCTCAAGGAGCCTGAGGTTGGATTGAGGGATATTTTGTGGTGTTGGTCATTTTGTGCTGTAGGAATGTAACGTTTGCTTCCTGTGCTCTCGGTTCTGCTGTTTTTTTACTCAAAGCAAGAAGCAGGAAGCGAAATCTTCCTTGGCTTGCTCCTTTTAAACTTGTTGCCATGGCAGCTGAAATCCACGTAGGCTGATCCGTCCTCACCAGAGATGGCAGAACGCACTCAGTGTTGAGGTTCACGCGAGCCTCAGCAGTTGACCGTGTTTTGGTATTGAGGTTGCAGGTGTGTTGTGGTGACAGGTATTTATCTTTGTATGTAAACATGTCAGTGAGTGATGTGAGTGATGTGACACACTGTAGCTGACTGTACTGGTTACTGTTGCTCATCCAGGGCGTTTATTCTGAATTTGTTCTCCAGATGAAGGCCACCACCAGCACGGCACCACGGGGGGTGGAGGAGGAGGCACGCTGGAAGAACACACCCCACCCTCCAAAAACAAGGGCAAGTTCTCCACCCTCGGGAAGATCTTCAAACCCTGGAAGTGGAGGAAGAAGAAAAGCAGCGACAAGTTTCAGGAAACTTCAGAAGGTCTTTGGTTCTTCTCTCCTTCATTCTCTCTGTGTTTGTAGGCAAATTCTAGCTGATGTAAATGTTGTTTCAAGCTTTCTCTGACATTGTTGGGGTACATGAAGAAGAACCAGCAGATTTAGATATTCATTCTTCTCGTTCTTCGTTCTTTTAATCTGATTTTACTTTGAGATATAAATATTTTGATTGGACATCAAATGGTGACCACATAAACAATTTCTTTGGCCTAAATGCATAACTGGCTGTACCGATCATCTCAGCTCTTTGCAGAGGACCAGTGGTAGTGGGTCCAGTGGTAGTGGGTCCAGTGGTAGTGGGTCCAGTGGTAGTGGGACCAGTGGTAGTGGGTCCAGTGGTAGTGGGTCCAGTGGTAGTGGTTCTGTTGTCAGTGGTTTATTATCACCTGTAGTTCATCTTTTGTAGTTTTGTTTTCCTCACAGTTTTGGAAAGAAAGATGTCGATGAGAAGACCAAGACAGGAACTGATTGAACAAGGAGTTCTGAGGGAGCGTCCTGACAATGGTAAGGAGAGAGCAGGTGTGTGTGTGCTGTACATTACTGCAGTGTGTCAGATCTCTCTCAACTAACAGACAGACACCCTGTATCATTACAGGTCCATTAATGTGACTGACACAAACTCTGCACTGTGACACAAACTGCAAAAATTCAGTTTGATGCCTTTTTTATATTTGAAAAGAAAACAGCATGCCTTATTTCTGGAGACAGAAAAGGCTTTGAAAGTTATGGAAACAGAACTGCTCTCCAGAGCTGTTTATTTCTGCTGTAACCTCTGAGAGATGTTTGAGAAGAAACAGACCTGTACTTCATCAGAGCTCGTGTGGAACTCGAGAAGTGAACTGTTTCTTCATAACCTCATTTGAAAGGATTTTGCAGACCTGATCAATATTAGAAATGAAATTGCTAAAACGTTGTTTCAGATAATCAAATCTTTGTACAATAAAAAATGTTCCAGTATTTATGGGTGCAGCTTTCAATTGCTGTGCTTTTGGCATTGATCCTGTGACATCATTGGTTGAGGTCGTGGCTGACATGTCTAAAATGACAATAACCATAACTTTGACCTTGACCTTTGACTTCTATGCTTGCTGAATAGTGATACACACAGCAGCCATGTGTACAGGAGTCTTCACTATAACTGTTACTCCTTCTACGATGATGTTCTAGTCATCGTAGAAAATCTAGAACATTGTGTTGATCAGTTGACATCACTGAAACTACAGAACTTGATAGAAATTCTGTATTTCCTCTTTTTATGAGTGTGCTTGTGTTTGCAGAAGCAGTTGAGTCTCATGGCCGTAAGCCACTCTGTGTGAAGAACGGTCATACTCTGCCTGTAGGAGGAGGTCTAGGGATACAGAAGGTTTACTCGCCCTCTGAAGCAGAATTCAGGGTCAGCCCTGCCTGGCTGCCACAGCCCGATGAGCGCAGGGCTCGTGGCCCCTCTGACCGGGATCACAGCGGGACTCTGGGACCACGGGCCCCCAGTCAGGATGAAAACAGGGAAGGCAGGAGAAGTGGCTGGGCTTCAGGGGCTGAGGACTGGAGATCTAATGTGGTCTGGCAGGGAGATGATGGCCGTCGTGGAGGACGATTACATCCGGATGTGGACAGAAGACCTGGGCTTATGAAAGCTCCGTCTGAGGATGGCCGCAGGACTCGGCCCGATTCAGACTGGAGGCCGACACTCCCCCGCCACCTGTCAGCGGAGGAGGGAAGGGGAAAAAGAGGTACATCTAATTAAATGTTTCTCTCACTTCCTGTTTACACCCTCAGTCTCAGCTTATCGTGAGTGATCTTCTGAGATACATCACTGTTTACACTCAGCAGAAACATCACAGATCCGTTTTTCTCCTCTTTCCTCTGTGTTCCCTGGTGTTCTGCTCCAGCTAAAGTTCTTATTTAGGAACTGAGCACAGCTGAATTCTGCTGTTCTTTTTATAATTCATAAGTCTGTCACCTCAAACCTCTTCAGTGTGAATGTTATCATAGCCCTGAACTCTGTGGAGACAGATTCCCACTAGGACAGATAATCTGGTTTTAATCTACATTAATCACGTACTGTTCTAATATCACCGTGCATTGCTCACAGAGAGGAAACCAGTGAATGTTTGAGTCTTTTCCCCACAGATTCTCTGTCTTATATTTCACTGATCTGTCTTCATCTGGAACTCAGAAGTAATATACATACAATACATGAACCTGAATTTAAAGATCAGGTTTGATGATTTCAGAGAATGAATCCGATTAAAGGAAGCTTGCAGATGTTCACCTCCTCAGACAACTTCAGACCATCTGCTGAAAGATCTGATTTCTTCTCTATCAGTTCATTTAATTTCACTGCAGCAAGAATTCAGGCTGAATGACGTCAGTTAGATGCAAGCAGCTTTCAGCGTGGAAGTCAAGAACACACTTTTGTGAACATGTACTTGAAATTTTGTGCTACTACTGTTCTCAAAGATCAGACTTGCAGTTATTATTACTGTTTAAACTGATTTTATTGATTATTATTACATTATTAGCGTTATTAATAATAGTAATAACAGTGAATCACTTCTATTATACCATGATGTCTCATCTGTCATCTGCTATTACACTACATGTAATCATGTTGTATTAAATAATTGAAATCGTTTTCTGCTCAATTGAATATTTATTTATTTTTTTGTCTTTACAGAGTCTGAGAGCAGTCAGTATGTTCTGAACTCAGAGGCTCTGAGGGATACACTCCGGGAGCCCCTCCCACCCAAACATTCTGTTACGCCCCCCAAATGGCTGATGAGCTCTGAACCTGGGACTGACAGCCTGCCCCGCACCCCAGTGCACAACCCTGCAGCTCCATTCTCCTCTTCTTTAGCCCCCTCAGACTCCACTTCCTCCTCAGCTGTCAGCACAGCTGGAAAAACCCTGCGGAACATCTCATCGTCCGGATCCAGCAGTGTTCCCCTCACCACCTCCTCTGCACCGTCCTCTGTGAGCAACACCCCAGCCCAGCCCAAACAGCCCCCCCTCCCTCCACCCAAGCCAGTCAGCCGTAGCAACAACCCTGCTGTGATGGGTGAGTGCTCATAACATGTAAGATGTGATTGATGTGATGCTCTGTAATAGTCCGTGTAATTATAATTCATCCACGTCCTCATGCAGGCTCTCATATAGACGTCTTGTGATTCATTCTCTCAGTAAAGTCACCATCATTTTCACTGGGGGTGTAAATATACACACCAGACATGTTTGTGTATCTGCTGGAGAGAAGCTTGTCATTGTTCAAACCTTCACTGTATGATCATTTGCTCAGGACAGATGTTATCAGCAGGTGTGAATGGAGTGAGTTGGTCTCAGACAGCATTTATTCAGTCCCTGACACAACACTGATCTTCTACACACACCTCATGATGTCTCACTTCTACATCGCTGCACTGATGGAGAGCTCTGTATTGTGTTCGGTCACGGTACAGTGGAACTGTCCTTCATTTCGATGACTGTACAGCTGGCAGAAGCTCCGTCACACAGTCAGAGCAGATACTGTACAAATGGCACTTTTGTGTGTTAGTGGTTACATAACGATGGCATTTTTAAATCTGTGGGTTTGCTTGACTGTGACTCAGAGGTGTTAAATGCTCCAATACAGCAGCCTGCAATCTTCAAGTGTTCTCCAAGACAGTGATTGAGATGCTTCAGGTGTGTTTAATAAGGGCCGCGGGTGAATTGTCCAGTGTGTGTGGTGCTCCAGGAGCAGGATTACTGCTGGCACTGATCACAGGAGATGTCACAGCTGTTGATTATTGTTGCTGAATTCTCAACACTTTCAAATGGAAAGAGGAGATTCATTGGAGGCTGTCAGTTCTCACTGATGATTCATCACAGCAGCACAGGTCAGCAAAACACACAGTCCAGTGTTGTGCTGTGTTAAATCTTCTGGAGTGAAAGCTCCCGGGTGAGAGTTTATTTGAACTGGGGATTATTCTCTGAGGTTTGGCAGCGTCTTGGCAGGTTAGTTGGATTTGTAAATGAGACTAACCTTAAAGTCATTGGGAAACGGGTCACTAGCTGTAGACATGGAGAATAACTACATGTTCAGATCATCTGCCGTGCGTCTTCTCATCGATGGGGAATTATTTCTTTTTGTGTAGACTCTGTTTCCAAGATGCTGTTGATGTATTCAGATCAGCCAGATCTGGATCTAGGTATTTATATCTATAGTTTATCTGCATCTCCATTTAAAAACATCTCGTGTGTGTGTGGTCACACCATCACCTGTGTGATGATTCCTGTCATTTTGAGGAGTGTCGTCCTGCTTTGTCAAGGTTTGTTCTTTTGTGATGTCCAGGAGCTGTGTGTGTTTTTGTCCCCCGTCAGCCTCCACCCTGCAGGGGGGTGATGGCGGTGAGTTTCCTCTGTACTGGTCCTGTTGGAAGCGTGAAGGTGACTATGATGTCTACCTGTCCCTGCCTGTTTACCTGTGCCGGCGGGCAGGAGGCATGCGCACAGGTAAACGTCAAGGCCAGGCCTGTCGCCAGAGCTGTGTGGTCTGCTGCGTGTGCTTGCTTCATCTTCCTCACCTGCAGCATCGCATGTCTTTAGACGTGACTGAGCGCGTGACTAACAGGCAACAGTTGGAGTGGCCTTGCCTCGTTTTCCTTCTGTCCTTTTCTCTCTCATTCTCTCACTCTCTTAAGTGCGCTCTTGCTGCATGCTTTTGGAATTAAAGCTGCTGCAGCTGCTAGTGTGCAGCATGTTGGCATACCAGGTGCTTTAATAGCTTACTGTTACCCCCTGTGGAGTTTAGCTGATCGCATTCACCACTGCAGGAAATGCACCATCATGCCAAAGCAGACGCAGCAAAGCTGTTCTAGGCAACAGTTGCTCCACAAACAGCTGTGAGATGGTGGAAGAAGGAAAATTAATCCAAGCCACCTCATCGTGCTGAAATTCTGCAGGGAAAAAATTAATGCATTTAAATTGTAACGCGTCGGTTGGTGCAGCTGACCTCTTTAACTAAAGGTAGTGCAACAAGGCTTAGCATGTTTAAACATGTAGTTAGCATGTTTAACCCTAATTATGCTTCAGTTTCATAATAATGATTTGCTGCTGTACTTTATTATACTTGCACTGTACATAATGCAGAGAGTGCTTCACTTGTAAATCATGTGATATGAGCGTCTGAATGTTTTCATAGTGTTTTCTGTACGAATTGGTCTTTGATGATGTACTGCTAAATACTGGAGTTTTTGCTCATCTTATATAACTAATCTTAAATGCAATCTCTACTAAAGGGATAGTTCAGCCAAAAATAAAAATAGTCAGAATTTACTCGGAACAACATGAAGTTGAGGAAATAAATTATGGGTAAATTATCCCTTTAATGCTATTGAGTTTCTTATTGTTTGGAAAAACTCACCCTGATGTTTCTGTGTGCGTTATATTCGACAGCTGAACTGACACAGAGAGGTAATAGCGTCGTTCCGGCCAAGCCCTCACCCCCAATGCCCCCGAAGAGAACCACACCTGTCACCAGACGCGGTGCAGACGACTCTCCTCTGACCATTTCCTCTCTTCCCTCCATTCTGTCTGAAGACATGAGGGCCAACATCCCCGGGGGCTACCAGCTGCCCCCCCAATCCCCACCCCTCGCCACATATATTCCCCCCTCCCCTCCACGGGCCCACCCCCATCATCTTCTCCACCAGCACTCATACCCGTACCCTCTCCCTCAGCCGATACCCGTCCACTTTGACCCCCCCAGCCCACCAGAGGATCCACCCGCACGCCAGGCCCCCGTTCCCCTACACATCATGATCCAGAGGGCACTGAGTAGCCCGGGACCCGCCCTCCCTCACCCCGACAGCTCCCAGCGCGCTCACACGCTGCTGTTTGAGACGCCTCCGGAGTACCAGGGCGGCCGCCCGCTGCCCGTCACCATCCAGCCCCTCAAACTGTACGTGTGTTTAAATAGTTTAAATGTTGTTTAAGTGATGAGACTTTCAGCCAACATAAAAAATATTTCTGGAAAAGATTGTCTTCACGCTGCCTTTAAAGACATTAACAATGTCAATATGAACATTATGTGTATCTGCACAGAGATGAGGAGGACTATTCGGATGATGAGGAAGAGGAGGAGGATGAAGAGGAACCTCCTGATCACCTCCCGTCTTCTCAGTCACAGGCAGATCTGGAGCCTCGCAGCCGCAGGTGTCTGCTGGGGGACGTCAGCATCATCCCTGAGGGAAACAACAGCAGTGAGGAAGAGGAGGAGGAGGAAGATCAGCAGCCAGAGGCGAGTGACTCGGACGGTCCTGTGCTCTACAAGGACGATGAGTCAGATGAAGATGAGGATGACAGTCCACCAAGTATGTGAAGTATTATCTGATGTCTAAAAAACTTTATTTTATTTTGTCTTGCTATGTAGTCTTGCTATGTGTGCTCTCTGCAGGTGCTCTGGCCAGCAGAGTACAGAGGAAGGACACACTGGCACTGAAGCTGAGCAGTCGATCGTCTGCTCCGGACAGACCCGCTCCAGAGAGGCAGGTCAAAATTGAGCACACGGGTCTGTCGTGGCAGAGCAGAGAACAGTGGGAGGCCATCCGAACACAGATCGGTACCGCACTCACACGGTAAGAACACGCAAACCCTCACACACACAATCCCACATGAATCCAGACTGTTGCATTGAGTGTAGAGATGAGAATGATCTATTTCAACGTCAGACAGAAGTGAAATCTGAAGATTAGTTATATACTGTTAAACATGAAGAGAATATGAACATAATCTTGAGATTGCTGCTTTTTTCTGTAGACGCCTGAGCCAGCGACCCACTGCTGAGGAGCTGGAACAGAGAAACATTCTGCAGCGTAAATTCACTCGTTCCTGTTATTTTATTGTGATTCCAGTTTTATTCATTGTGTGTGAATATGAAACTGTTTCTGTTGCTTAATTAGAGATTTCTGATTGCTGTGCTAATATGAGCCTTTGAGTCTTAACTTGTGCTATTACATCAGTACAAAATGTTTTGCATCCACAATAGTACTTTGTCCCCTTTAATTCTGCATTTCAACAGTTGACTAATCTGAATTGAATGTTGAGGGTTTTCTGTCCTACATGTTCATTTGCTGTGAATTTACATTTGAATCTGTCTAATTGCTGTTAATCACTTTGTGTAGCTAAAAATGAAGCAGACAGACAAGCGGAGGTCCGAGAGATCAAGCGCAGACTCACCAGAAAGGTCTGATTCTGTTTGCATAACATTATTGTTCCTTTTAAATAAGAAATGAAAGGATTATTCTTAATTTAACATTATACCTCATGTGACACACATAAAAAGCTATGTGAAGCATTTTCTGCTTTACCTAAGACCTGTTTTTGTTTGATCTGTTTAGCTGAGTGAACGGCCGACTGTAGCTGAACTACAGGCCAGAAAAATCTTGCGTTTTCATGAGTATGTGGAAGTGACGTCTGCCCAGGATTATGACCGCCGTGCTGATAAACCCTGGACCAGACTCACCCCCGCAGACAAGGTAAAAATGAAGCTTTTCTCACTCATTCCTACAAAAGTTCAGCCTCAGGAAACCAGAAACACGTTTGATTTAGTTCTTCTGCATTGGACATCAGAAAGTCTTCAGAAACAGTGTGCCAGTAAAAGTTCACACTGCATTTATAAGTCTCTCTGCTGTACACATAATCTATCACCTGTTTAAAGCAACTGTACACTGTTTATTCAGGCTGCTATTCGTAAAGAACTGAATGAGTTTAAGAGCAATGAAATGGAAGTACATGAGGAAAGCAGAATGTACACGAGGTAAGATCTTAATGTTGCTCACACAAAATATCTACTTTTCATTTTACATTGAAAATCATCTAAAAATCTGTGTTTGTTTCTAGATTCCATCATCCTTAACATCAGATTGAAACTGGAGAATTAAGCACTTTCAGGCTGGTGGACACTGGAGAAGAAACTGTGTGTACGAGTGACAGCGATTGCTTACAGTTTTACTGACTGTACTTCACATACACTGAGACGCCTGATGCATTCAAACAATTTAAACTAAAACAGGAGCTTTCACAGTTCTCTGAGACACTGTGTGGCAGGAGGGACCTCTGAAGGACATGTGCCAAATTTCTCCTGGAGTCCCATGTGTGCCGTGAGAGAATGTGTAACCTGTGCCAACGACAGACTGTGACCTCACAAACTGTTCTCACTGGCCTTTTCTCTCTGTTCTCTGAATTACATGTTTCTGCTTTTTCTCCATATGACAAACTTTATTTCATTTTAGGAATGTGTTACAAAGTTACAAATAATAGTAATAATAATGTGACAATACTAAATACAGTAATACTACAGTAAGTGTTAGTTACTGAGCTTAGCAGGATTTGTGGACAGAAGAGCTGCAGGAGTCTGGAAGTTATTGTGTATTTGTGTATGTTTGTATAGGCTGCTGTAATTTCCTCTTAAATTGAATTTTTGAAACTGAAAACAAATTTTTGTAATTTTAGAAACTTTAAGGGTTTTTTTTAGTTCATGGTCTTGAACTCATCCATTATATAAACGAAGAACAGAAGATTGGATTAATTTTTAGATTAAACATCACATATCACAGTATTGATTTACAGTAAAACTGCGGTCTCTGATCTGTTGTTTTTGTTGATTTATGAAGTATTTGAAAGAAGAATGTAGTCTGGACATGCACTGACATTTTCATCATGTTTTTGACAGGGAGATTTGTATTGCGGCAGGAATTCGACTTCATTTGTACTATTATTGTTTTTGGCCAGTAGATAAGATAGGAGTTGCTCTGCTGTAGAAGAAGCTGACTGTATATCTTATTTTGACAAATATTTTAAATATATTGACTCAAATAGGGTACTATTTTTTTAAAGCACGAGATTATTAGTGTATTATTCAGAACTACAACATTGAGAGTGGAATGGACCTGCTCTATGGTAATGAGTTGTTGCATATTCATGCTTTTTAATGACGTAATCTTTTAGAAACTGACAGTAAATTTGCTGTTTAGATGTAAACACCTGTGAATCTAAATTAAAATGCTTCCCACTAGAAACTTCCTTCTGAATGTTCTTTACAGAATGCATTGACATGTACAGTATTACAGATTTACACTTTATGATTTCATGGCTTTAAAGTCGCATTCAAGAGTCTCCTATTTATAAAGGATTTTCTAAACATCAACAATATAAAACAACATCAGGGTTGCTTTGCTGTTAACAATTTCCACCATATAACTGGAAATGTTCTTTAGATTTATAATGTGATGAGAGGATTAATAAAACTATATTTTAAAATATTTAAGTCACATCTCATTCTTCATATGACATTCATGACTATAAATGATTGCCATTTGAGTGAAAAGAGAGAAGAACCGATGAATGACACATTTATGCTCTTTATAGAATCTATATTTTATATAGAATCTTTATAGAATTTATTACAGAATTTAATGCACAGGAGTGCGAGTCAGATCCTGGCGGGTACAGCACATACAGACATGATGAGTGAGGAAGGATTAACAACAATAAAGAGGATGTGAGGGTTTGTCTAGATAAGAGAAGACAGGATTGAAATAAAAAAAAATTACACAAGCAGTGCAGTAAACTGTCTGCCCATGTTTACTTTATGTATAAATGATGTAGTTCTGTGATGTTCAGGGTTTGTCTTATGAGCATCTTGGTCCTGGAGAAACATTGCTTCGTTTCACTATTGTATATGGTTGAAGTGACAATAAACGCCACTTGACTTGAGATATATAAGTACACCCGCAACAGCAGGTGGCGCTATGAGCTCGCGACTCCAGCCCGCCATTAAAACACAAGAAGAAGAAGAGCAGAGCCACGCGCTGGTTCCGCTCCACACAGGAGTTACAAGTGATCCCGAAGCTCTCTGGACCAGAACACTCACAGAACCCGGACGATCACAACACGTGTGGGTTATCTTTCACTCTGCTCACTGAAGGTAAACTGCTTACACAGAAGTACGTGATGTTTCACGCCAGTAGAAGATTTGAAATGTTTGCTGCTGTAGCGGACTGTTTCATTCCTTCATTCATCGCTCTTTTCTCACGCCAAACGCGTCTGTCTTTATTTGCGACCCGGTCGTGGTTGGTTTTGGAATAAATAATCAGCGAACTAAATGTTACGAGGTTGAACCTCCACGATGTTGTGTCGGTTTAAACTTTTAACGGGTTTTGTCTTTTAACTTGAACTCCGATTAAATTTCGTCATGCTTTCATCGACTTGTGGTATCTAACAGAGGCTAAAGATACAGCTGTGATCTGTGTTTGGGTGAAATGGTCTCAAACATGTGCTGCTGTCAGTCATTGAGCGTGAAAGCAGCGCCAGGAAACACAGCGGCTCTGTCTCAAACCGAGTCTGCTGCCTGCCTAGACAACATTTTAACGGGTTATAGACACATCCGGCATTTTCGATCATCACAGACGCGGTAACTGCGCACATGATGCCCAGATATGCTGTCTGGGTAGGCAGCTGACTTCTGTAGGTTGAGACACAGCCAGTGTTTTCTCACAGCGCTGTTTTTAAAAAGATTTGACTAAACCTTTGAGTTTTGTTTCATTGCGCCTTATTGGTTATATTTTATTATTATCATGTTATAATAACGATTATAATGTTATCAAATGATGGAAAAGCAGAAGATTTGTATTTGAGGTAATGACTCACAGTAGGTAGTTTATGCCGCTGTTAGATTAGACTTTGAATGAGTTTAGATTAGTTTGGGGTGGTTGACATAACGTTACCTAACATGACTGACTGACTGACTTGTTCATCTTGTAGATTCGTCGAGATTTTGGTGTCATCATGCCAGCAAAGAAAAGTGTGAAGAGACAAACGGTCGGAGCCACTGTAGATGCGCCCGTGGTGAAAAAACTGAAACGTAAGTTATCGGTTCTTACTCGTTATGGTTTGAAGCTTAAGTTGTTGTTTACAGTATATGCAGCATATACATGATGAGTTATACTCCGTGATAATGAAAGAATAATGGAAGTCTTTGGGAAGTCTTTGGGAAGTCTTTGGGAAGTCTTTGGGAAGTCTTTGGGAAGTCTTTGGGAAGTCTTTGGGAAGTCTTTGGGAAGTCTCTCTTTGACATGGAGCTGACAGCTCATTACATTGGGTGTGTGTTGTTTGTAGCTTCTCACAGTAGTCATGGGCAGGAGAAGGGTCTGCTGCTGGTTCTTGGTCAGGGTGATGTTGGGCAGCTCGGTCTGGGAGAGGACGTGCTTGAGAGGAAGAAACCAGCGCTGGTGACTCTTCCTGAAGGAATTGTTCAGGCTGTGGCTGGAGGCATGCACACCGTCTGCGTCAGCGACACTGGAAATGTAAGTCAGGTGACAGGCCTTGACTACTGTGAACTGACATCAGTGATGACTTTGAAGACTTTGATGTCCCGGTTCTAAACATGTGAATCAAAGGAGCTGTCGTGTCATGTGTTATTTTTTCCAGATTTATACGTTTGGCTGTAATGACGAGGGCGCGCTGGGCCGTGACACCTCTGAGGAGGGTTCAGAGATGCTTCCAGGGAAGGTGGATCTGGGGGAGAAGGTGGTGCAGGTGTCTGCAGGTGACAGTCACACTGCTGCTCTCACAGAGGAGGGAGTCGTCTACGTCTGGGGCTCTTTTAGAGTGAGTGTAGCTCAGGTCCAGTTTCTAAACCTGATCTCTAGAGCTGCCTGTGTTGTTGTACTCTAGTGGATGTACCACACAATCTGATTTCTGAATGAACCTTGAGTACAGTGCTGCTGAGTGGAAGTGTGCTGCTTTGTTCACCTCTCTGATGTGTTGTAGGATAATAATGGTGTCATTGGACTTCTGGAGCCCATGAAGAAGTGCATGCTGCCTGTCAAAGTTCCTCTGGACAAACCGGTGGTTAAAATCGTCTCAGGTGAGTCAGAGGAGTTCATGCTGTGCTAGCCGCTCACTCATGTCAATGTTCTCGTAACACTGTCATGGATTTCTCCTGAAGGAAATGATCATTTGGTGATGTTGACTGTGAATGGAGAGCTGTACACCTCAGGATGTGGAGAACAAGGACAGCTGGGTCGAGTGGCTGAGCACTTCGCTGACCGCGGAGGCCGGAAGGGCTTGAGTGAGTCTCATCATCACTGCAGTGTGAATGAATGAACCTGGTAACAGTTGCTGGAGTGTTTGTTTGTTTATCTGTCAGTGAGGCTGCTGGAGCCGCAGTTGGTGGTGATACGCCCGCGGGGGAAGGTTGTCTTCTCAGATGTCTTCTGTGGAGCATACTTCACCTTTGCCGTGTCTACAGAGGGTCATGTTTATGGATTTGGATTGTCCAATTACCACCAGCTCGGTAACATTTCTCATATTTACTCTTAGATCTTTAAATGCTTCACCTGTTGTCATCGCTTTCATCTGTTCTTCTGTTCGTGTTTACAGGCACTCAGAACACAAAGACCTGCTTTGTTCCTGTCAAGCTCACGAGTTTCAAGAACTCGACCACCTCCTGGGTGGGTTTCTCTGGGGGTCAGCACCACACTGTGTGTGTGAATTCTGAAGGTAATACACCTGACTCTCAGTATCTGAACATTCAGCCTAAACTGATCATTCACTCCCCCTCTTACACTGGTATGCTCTGGTTTCAGGGTTGTAGGTGGTTGATCTTTACAGTGGTGCTGAATGTTGTACTGGTGTTTCTCCACAGGTGAAGTTTACAGTCTCGGGCGGGTGGAGTATGGCCGTCTGGGCCTGGGGAAGGACGCCACAGAGAGAAGTGAGCCCACACTGGTCACAGGAATCACTGATGTGCAGATGGTCGCCTGTGGTGCCTCAGTTAGCTACGCTGTCACCAAACAAGGTATAAACACACACTGCCTGTACAGGTTCTGTTATAGCAGTCGTGAGGACAGAACACTGTTTTCTGGGCTATATATTTGGCTTGGTGAGCTACAGTTTATTTTAGGGGCCTAAGAGCAGTTTACAATAATTTTGATCTGGAGGTAATGCAAAATATTGTTTATTGACATTACAGTTTGCCATACAATAAAATCAGACAGTACAGAGGGGAGATGACCAGCAAACTGTGTTTGTGTGCAGATGACACAATGATTTTAAAAACGTTAGACAGATGCTTGAATGTTTAAAGTGGAAAAACTGTTGTGTTATTAACAATTATGTAGTTAACAAAAGGAATGTGGTGCAGGTCAAAGGTTAGTTGTTTTATAATCTTGAGCAGTCTGGCAGTGGGCGTACTAACAGTGGCTTCTGTCTGTCAGGCTCAGTGTTTGCCTGGGGCATGGGTACCAACCTGCAGCTTGGAACAGGAGAGGAAGATGATGAATGGAGTCCAGTAGAGATGACGGGCAAACAGCTGGAGAACCGTGTAGTTCTCTCAGTGTCCAGTGGGGGGCAGCACACAGTCCTGTTGGTCAAAGACAAGCAGGAGAGCTGATGTTTTTTCTCTTCATGACTAAAAGAAGCTGAACTACTGTATCAGTGGTTCATGTAACAAGAGCTTGATTGAGAACAGGGGAATCTGGGGTTGGTAATACTTTCTGTGCTGAGACAGATGGTTGTTTGTGGGTAGGATGAGAATCATCTAATTAAACCTTTTATTCCACCGTATGGGGAATCCAAACATTCACTGGCTGTGGTCTGGTAGATCCTGAACAGCGAGACCTTTTAATGTCTTTTGTTTTCTTAATTCTTTTAACAAACATGTTTCCTGGAGACTGTTGTGAGTGTTTATTACATGATATCATGAGTCTTTTAATCACAATACTGTTGCTTTTAAATTCCACATTTTGGTTCGAGCAATAAAAGGTTAAAAACGCAGGAATGAAACACATCGCTCAGTTTTTAGGGGAAAATGGATTTAGGTATTTCTGTATTTTTGTGGTGTTCAGCTGATTGTGATCTGAACATAATGATTGTGTCCCAGCATCGCTGGCCCTGTGGACAATTAATAAAAACATTGACTCTTTACAGAAGCGCATTCACTCTTTCTTCACCTCTAACCTCTATATTAATGCTTCTTTCAGTAGCGTGATTTTGATGGTTTCTAAATTTCAGTTTTATTATATGACGTATATTTGTGGTTTGGGTTTTAGTATGAGAGAAATGGATCATTTTGACATTAACATTAATTGTTTTTAATCATTACAACCTTTTATCTTAAGATTACCTTTAGCTGTAACATTGAACTAATAGCACTTAAAAGAGTTTATGAATATTATGAATTAGGTTTCGTTTGGTTTAACGCATGGGTTATTGATATAGCTCATCCGTTAGGTGGCAGCGCTGTGATGTTGACATTTCTACTGTTGGCCTGATAGATATCTGTCTGAATTTTCTTTGAGCACAATTTATTAGAATATTTAAGTGACAGAACATGAAAGCACAGCTCCAAAAAAGCGCAATTAAAATAGTCATGTACTGCCAAATCTTCTTATTTTAAATACTGCATTATAACTTTTGATAGAACTGGATTAAATATAAGTGATTATTCACGTGTGGAGGATTGCACACTAAAACTTCCAGAACATCCACCGCTGGTTGTGTGCCATTTTAAAGAAGTGCTTGCATGTTTTCAAGTGAATCATACAAGTTGTTGTTCTCGGTTTCAGAATGAGTGGAATTATATTTCAGATTTATTCAACACGAGACGTGTTTGTTTTCTCTGAAGGTTTAGAACGATCTCTTCTGCCAGCACCTCACTGAGCATTATTTAGTGCTGTCATCAGTGTTTCCTGAAGCCTGCTGTTAAACAGCACATGAAAGGCTCTGAGACCTTTATATGTTATTCTTATTAAAACTAATAAATGACATAAGATGTGTTTGAGGGGAGAAGATGTTTTTAATGAGTGCTGGTTAGCAGAAGAAAACTTTTGAAAAGGTCAAGGGAAGAATAGGTTTCACAGCTGGTAGACCATAAATGATGCAGAAGTGTGTGGATATGCTACAGTATGCTGAAAGACACTGTTGACATTATTAAAGGGGATGATTTTAAAGACTTAAGCATCTCTGTTTAACTCTCAGTATGTTCCTGTATAAAGGGCTTGTGAAAAGTGCATCAGATACTGTAATATAATCACAGCGTGTCTGTCTTTAACTGTTGAGACCGGTGTTTGTTCAGGCCAGTGTTTGTTGAGACCGGTGTTTGTTCAGGCCAGTGTTTGTTCAGACCAGTGTTTGTCGCGTTGACCCTGTAGTACAACTATCTCAGCAGTGTATGTTTGGAAATTGTTGTTAACCCAAAATCAACGTTCTGTCTACATTTAACAGAAGACGTAGCAGAATGCCTATTTAAGAGTGTTACTCACTGCTGACAGAATTTTTAGAAATTTTAGCTCAAATATCCTTTGTGTTATTCACTGGCTCAGATCCTGATCCGATATTAGACTGACATGACATGTTTTAAGAAAGCAAAACCTGGGTATTATAAACAACAGGTAAAACAACATTTAGTTCCACTGTATACAGGTATATGTAAAAGAAACTAACTCACAAGAGTAGAATAGATAGTATATGTGATTTAAAAGTGGAATACATCACATTCTGAAGACTGTTGTCTCCATAGCAACAAAATGCTTAATCGTTTGTGCCCTTGAAGCAATTATACAACAGCTTTTTGTGCCTGTTCTGTGTGAGTCCAGTACACACACACACACACACGTCTCTGCTGTTTTATAACAGAGTCTGCAGGTCCTCTGGTGAGTATAACTGAAAGACATCTTTAGAATGTACTTGAGTCTCCAGCATTAAGTATTAAGATTAGCAGTGTTCCTGGTGTATTTATCTGATCTAGTTTAAACCCTCAAAATGTGTCACACAGGGCAACCGTGAATCTCATTAAAATTGTAGAAGATATGAGCAGATGATGAATTCAGTCATAGTAATGAGGTTCCTCCATCCTCAGAACTGTTTGAATAGTTTCCGTTTTTGGACGTTGACAGTTCAGATCATTTTTGGCGTGCAGAACAATACTGTCACAAACACACAGAAGCACAAGTATAGAGCTGCAGAACGTATACAGTAACTCAAGATGCTAAAGCTTCAACAGAAAAACTGACATCTACAACCACACACAAATTACACAACATTACTGTTAAACGTCACATTAATTTTGAGATTTTACAAGCTTATAGAACAGTAACATTTATCACTAATGGCCATGAAATACTAGAATTAATCCTCTATAATACTTACAGCTGAGTGAAAGCTACAGAAACTGTAAGAGCAGTCTGTGATAAACGTACAGTGTGTCTAATCATATTCATAATTCACATTCATCACACTGCTGCTAGTATTAACACCATTAACACTCTGCAGTTATGAGTCTGATTATGTGTTGAGATGTGTTAACACTCATCCTGTGGGAGTTCACCCTGATATCCACATAACAGCCAACATGTGAATCAATGTGAGTTGAGAATGCAGATACATCCATCCACTGTCTCACACCTCCGTCTGTATCCTCAGCTTTAAAGAAATCTCTTTGTTACAGACACAAAAGACCTCTACAGACCTCTACAGAGAAAGACCTCTACACTTTACACAGTCTGAAAATTGTGTGAAAATATCCCTCTCGCAGCTCATTGTGATGTTTAGGAAAGCCAGTTTGCGCAGTCAGTAGATATATAAACCAGATACAATAATACTTTCAATCAAAATGTATATACAATTTTCATTTAAAATCTAATTATGAGAATCCACTTTAATGGCTCATGTATAACTAATGAAAGTAGACTTCCTGTTGACCATGTCTGATGTCCAGCCAACGAATCTTAATTGCCCAAGCGTATCTTCCTCAATTAGGAAATCATTTCAGAGTCATTCAGAGATTTTCTCACTCAGTTAGGGGAAGAAACAGAAACATAGTGGTTAAAAGAACAATAACGATCCGTTTGCCTTCTGTAGATGTTTGTTATCAAGCTGTGTTAACATCAGGTGTTTTCCAGAGGGACTCAGAGCTCAGTGGTGGAAATCTGAGTGACCTCAGACTGCAGCTCTTTCTGTGTCCCTGCTGGTATTCCTGAAGACATCTGGTCCAGGTCTAGTCAGGTGGGCTGCTTCATTGACTCTGTCTTGGCACACACGGAGATGGGCTCTCTCGTGACGCTCCGTGCTCTGGAAAAGCTGCTCTGCTCCACGTGTGAACGGAAGGGCAGACAGAATTCCCTGAAGCATCTCTTAAAGTTTTCATCCAGGAATGCGTACAGGACCGGATTGAGGCTGCTGTTCATGTAGCCCAGGGCAATACAAAGGTGCCAGCAGGCCACCACGAGAAGATTCTTATGGTCAATCTCCACCAGAGTCTTGATGATGATGAAGATGTGAATAGGGGTCCAGCAAACGATGAAGGCCGCCACCACCACCAAAACCATGCGAGTGATGCGCCGAAGGTTCCTGTCCTTCTCTCTGGAACCAGACAGCAGACGCACGCTCTTCAGACGCAGAACCATCAGCCCGTAACAGACGGTGATGATCATGACCGGAATCACAAAGGCGAAAATGAAGACGCAGATCTTGGTCACAGTGTCCCAGTACCAGTCTGGGTCTGGAAATTTGAGCATGCAGATGGTCTTTCCTGTGGAGAACAGCAGGAGTGAACAGATGAATGCAGGTTCTCTGAATAAACATGTCATCTGAGAAAAGATTTCAGAAGAAAAATATAAAGTTCAGGTTGCTTTTGACTCATTCTCACCTGTGTCAGTGACTTTAGTGACGGCCATGATCATTACAGGTAAGCCAACAGCTGAAGAAAGAATCCATACACAGATATTGACGATCTTCGCATTGATGGGCGTGCGGAAGTCCAGAGCTTTCACCGGGTGGCACACGGCGATGTAGCGGTCCACACTCATCATCGTCAGTGTGAAAATACTGCTGAACATATTGTAGTAGTCAATGGCGATCACGGCCTTACACAAGAGCTCCCCAAACGGCCAGCTGCTCATCAGGTACTTGGTGCTCTGGAAGGGCAGCGTGCTGGTGGCCAGAGCGTCCGCCAGAGCCAGATTAAAGATGTAGATGTTGGTGGCCGTCTTCATCTTTGTGTACCTGTGAAGAAGAGTACACGAGTCAGCTGACAGGTTTTTAACTCCCATTCATTCAAATGCAGATGAATGGGCTCATCTGGGATTCGCTCTTTTCATTATTAATATTTTGTCGAAAGATCCATATGTGCTTAAACCTCTTCCATATAAGGAACTGTTATTTTAATAATTCAGTTTATACAGTAACGTATGTTACAGTGTTACAGTGTTACAGTGTTATAAGTAATTGACCAAACTGAGTCTTGTAACAAAACGTGTGTTTTTCTCAGGAAATCATAGTAAATGATATCTGTCAGGGAATAAAGGCATTATATTTGTGTTGTAATGTAGTTCTGACAGAATACATTCAGATGAGATCTTTAGGTGGCTCAATGGGAATCTTTCAGAACTTCAGCTTTCATCATGTTAAGATGTATCCTGTGTCTCTCAGTGATGTTGCTGTAATCAGCTCATCGTTTTTAAACAGGCTCTGTTCTCCACACTGCAGTGAGCTGACAGACCATAACACAGCACAACAATACAACCATAGTAATTAAGAAGAGTCCATATTACGCCCGTGCTAAAGGCTTAATTTATAGTGCATTGATTCTCCTGTCCCAGCTTCAGTGGTTTGTCTGGTGTCCACACAGTGTGATCTCTTCAGAGGACTTGAGATGTGAAGAGTCACAGAGCTGAAGTCACCAGATTTCACATCCATTAGTGACACTGCAGTTCATTGCTTGTTTGGTACGGGGCCAAACTAAGTGTGGCAACAAGTCATCCATTATATCTTTATATACTGTGTGCAGAATGTTTTTTGTATATTCATAACTCATAATTCATAACATAAATCTGTAATCGTGGGGAAGAAGTTATTTTGGCTAACATTCTAAAGTTCTCTTGAGTTGTTGGACTTTGACAGCTAAACTAGTTTAAAGTAACTTTACGTACAATCAACACTTTATGCATTAACGATGAGCTATTTGCAAGTTAACCAGAGTTCCATTAGTTTACCTGTTTATGTCATGGGCATCTTTAATAATATTTTTTGTATCTTTACATTCTAACAGCATAAATAAATGCCCAGAACTCATGCTGAGAATCTAGCTGGAGAATATTTCATATTTTCATATTTCTCACAATGTGTTACACAGTAATGTGCTACTTTGACTAATCTATCAACAGTATCATATTTAATCTGTTCATTATTTTGGTTTTGTGTATTAATGACAGTGATGGGCTTAAGGGTGAACTTTCCCTCTGAGTGTTTTACTCTCTACAAAACAGCAGATAACCCTGCAGCTGTTTTTACATCATACTGTTGAGAGGTGTGTTGTCATGGTTAATCTTAAATCAGCAGCCTCACACTCTTTATATCTGTTTTATATCTTCACCTGAACGAACTGATCCGCTTTCTTTATATAAACAGGTTTATTACATGGTACAATACAAACACATTTGTGGGGCAGTCTTTGGTTTTCATTTGGAAAATAAATTAAGTTGGCAGGCTGTTGCTGCCAGAGTGTGATGTATTCAATCATTTTAAAGTCGCTTACAGTAAATATTCAACAAGCTAGTTGTCTTACCTGACCACGCCGTACATAACCAGCAGATTTCCGAACAGCCCCACCACACAGATGACGGAGTAAAGCGCGGTTATGCAGACAGCGAGCGCGACTGCGGCGCTTCCTCTGCCCGCTCTCTGCTCACTGCCTCCGCTCGTGTTGGACAGAAGCCCCGCTGGTTCCTCCACAAAGCTGTTGTTGGTCACGATGGAAGGATACCGGTCAGGAAAACCGGTCACAGCTGGAAGCTCCATTTGCTCTGTTTCTCGTCAGTTAAGCAGAATAGGAAAGCGGTGTATCTCCGGGTGTTTGAGATACCTCCTCTCTTCTCCAGCTGCGCGCTGCTCTGATGTCTCTCTGAAGACACCTCCTTACACACAGACCAGTGGACTATATGACAACTGCTCCCATGAAAATCTTCTGAACACTGACATTTCTCAAGAGCATTTCAGTCTGGCAACCTCATAAAACCTGTCTGTCTGCCTGTCTGTCTGTCTTCAGTTTTGTTCAAGTTGTCTGTAACTATGATTAATATCTACTGTTAGCTCTTTCCAAGAATGATGAACTAAAATACTTTAATTTTAACAGTTGCAATTATTAATGAAAATACACAGAGGATTTATAATGCAGTTATCAGACTGTCAACAGATGAGTAACATCAGTTTGACTGGTTATTTTTGTCTGTGATAGTGATGCTGCTTTTCAAGACAAAAATGCTCAATTAGCAGCCGGTAAGTGTGATTAAAGCAAACAGAAAAATAGAAAAATCATTATTGCTGTGTTTTTATTTTACACAGAAATGACATTTAAATGTGTTATAAGAAGCTGTTGTGATTTCCACACACTGTTCTTCTAAATGATAACCCGCAGACATATACACGCTTCTGTCACACATCACTGCACAGAAACAGTGAAAAATCACCAAAATCACAGTAAAACTGCAGAAAACTGTTAGTGTGGATTGAACCTGTGTCAGTTACCAGACGGGGTTCTGAGCTGTGAAATAAAAACTAACACATTTTAACTTCATACACAAAAAAATTTGCTTGATATAAAACTGCCTCAGCAAAACCAACTTGAGTGACTTTACCTCAGAAATGTTGAAAATATTTTCTCCATCACTGTCATGCCTAAATTTTTTTAATAAAAGGTCAAAATGTTTTAGTGAATGAACACTGTTAACAGACAAACTAAACAACTTTATATTTGACCTGCATGACATCACAATTTATGCCTGAGGTGTCATATTAATTTCAGAGAAACTGTATTCAAATGAATCTGTTTTGTTTAATGAAGGTCAAACACAGTTCAGTTGCCCAGCAGAAACACTGTGGAGAGAATCTGTTACAGATTGATGAGGGGTGATTGATGAGGGGTCTTTAACAGATCAGTTCAGGTACAACGTGGGTTTCTTCCAATTTCTTTGCCGTTGTAACTGGTCTGCTTCCTGTTAGTTACTGAGAACCGACTCACACTACATGGAAAGATGTCGATTATACAGTGTTAAACTTGTAACACATTATTAGTTAGTTTAACAACATTAAGGGCAATTCTGAATAATATGCAGTATAATACATGCCTAGTTGTTAATGATGTGTTGGTGATAGAGCTGCAGGAGACAGAGAGGTTGAGATGATGAGATTAGACTGACTGGTCTGCTGTCCAGAGACACGACTCTTCTGACAGCATCAGCACCAGAGGGAGAAATCTCTCAGTCACCGCACTTCAATCTTACCCACACACGAGATAATACACTCGTTTATTCCTGCATCACAAATCATTTCTGAAATGTAAAAAGTTTATAGTATATTGTAAACATGATCGTGAATATCTCAATAACTCACATACCTTTTTACTTTTATAAAACAGCTACCACATAATACAAATATTAAGAACATCCCTCCATTAGAAGACATGGTCCCTGACAAGTGTACCGTAACAATGTGGCTACAAAAATAAGCATCGGTTATGAGGGGCAGAAATAATAATAATGTAAATATTATGAACACAGCTGAACGCATACACAGCCCTGTCTGTTCTTCTGTGTATTATGTTCAGTGTCAGATAGATGTGCAGATTGATTGATGTTCTGACTGAAATCAACTGACCACACAGTCCATAAAAATGTATTATATATGTAATGTAACGCACAAGATGTTTGACAGATGAATAAGTTTCCCTCAAGATCTCTGATTCAAGAGTTTGTAATGGCTTCTCTCAGTAAAATGTAGTTGTCATGGGAACAGCTGAGTCACTCTGTTCTCTGGGGGGGGGGGG
>JAZGTJ010001799.1:37744-49965 GCA_036877575.1 Botia almorhae
ACAGCTCTGATTGCTGCATGAGCTAAAGGGATCTTAATAGTTTTTCATATTTGATTATTGCCTTGTACACAAAAAGACCAATTAGATTTCCTCTATTCATTAAAGAATGCTGTCTGCTCAACAGGGAAATATCAGTTTGTTCTTAGTTTATATTATTATATTATACCTTCATCTCATTTAGTATTCATTTGTTTGAGCCCATGTTTGTCTCAGCACACCAGAACTATCATATCTTAAACTCAAAGCATCCAAATGACTGAAGCTCTCATACCTGCAGGACATCCAATTATCTTCTGCCGGCTGAGAGAAATATCTGCACACACTCGCTGTTCCCACGACAGGAAGTTTCCATTAAGAGCTTCTGATTTAGTTCTCTGTTCATGAACGACCACCCTGGAAAACTGAGCGATGACGCTCCAGTGAAGATTCAGTGCTAAAGGGGGATTTTCACACATCACACATTTCCTGTTTCAAACACAGAAATCAGAGAGCTGTTGCTAAACAACAGGTCCATCTTTTAATGAGTGTGTTACAGAGGTTGATCTAAAACACGTCTCTGATCTTTAACTCAGCGTTCATTACGGTTATGCGGCTCGATGCCTCCAGTTTATTTTTACACAGACTGGAGTTCTTGGGACCCTTCATTCAGTTTTTGTACTTCATGTCTGTGGCTTTTATCTCCTGGTAGTTATGGAGGACAAATATTGTTTGAACAATATTTTGAGGAGGGCTGATAACATGGTCACACCCCTGTGCTCTAATTCTGTCTTTCTGCTGCCATGGCCTCCCAGTTTCTCCTGTAGTCTTTGTAATGAGAAGACAGAATCAGTCTGTTAAATATGTTGTTATTGATGTCTTGGCATCATTACTGTATATATTCAGCATGTCTGTATGTGTGGGTGTGACATGTTCATCTTGTTCCTCTGTGTACCGTCTGTATGTCAAGCTGCAGCCAGAATGACACTGTGTTTGTCTCTGATGGATTCCCCCGTTTGCAAGCGAGGTGTCACACACTACAGCCCAGTGAAGGGGACGGGTGACTTGAGTGGAGGGCGTCTGCAGGGTCTCTGCTTTACTTCTGTTGTACAGAGAAGCAGGAGTCTTCATTCCTCTGTTACCTGTCCATTCAGTTCACCTGGTCATACGCTGTTGTAGAACTGAGATAGAATCAGACAGAGTTTTTCAAAACACTACAGTTACGCATATCTTTGTGAAAGGTGTTAAAAAGTGTTCATCTACAAAGTCAACACCTCTCTGATTTAGGTTCACTTGACTGGTGTTCAGTAAAATAACACACATCAGTTTAATAACTGCATGTCTGTATGGTAAGCAGAAAAACATCATGACTGCAGGGGAGCAGACCTGTCTCTCCATCCGTCCAGGATGAGTTTTCTAGAAGCAGAAGAGAGGAGATGAAAGGTGACAGTCTGTATTGACGTGAGGGATGGAGGAACCAGCATCATCCTGAAACTCCACAGACAGATGAACAGATAATCCAATTGCTGTTGCTGCCCTCTGCTGTCATGCTGGAAGTCCTCAGCTTCATCTGTGGGATTTACTGTCTCCTGGATCTTTCCTGGAAGACACATCATCTCAGCATCACGACATCTCACACACTCGTTTCATCACTGAGAATTTCACATTACAGAGTGAATGAAGTAAATATTAAGCACTGTTAGTGAATTTCTTTAAAACAAATGAAAACTTTAACTTTTCCACTAAATAAAGACAAATACAAAATAAGACAAAACTAAAGCAGGACTCCATCTTCACCTCTGATAAACACACAGGCATAAGAACAGGAGGATGAAGCTGACGAGAAGTATTACTCAGAATCATCGGCTAGCTACTAAACTAACTGCATGTGATGCTGTGGTGTGTGTCTAACCTCTCTGTCTGTCTGTCTGTCTGTCTCTAACAGAACATAGGAAGGTAAGGCTGAAGAGAAGAACGTAAAGAACCCACAGTCTCCTTTCTGCAGAAACACAAACATCCACGAGCAGCACTCAGAACTCAAAACTACTTCTGTTTCCACATTCACTTCAACATAACACATGACTGGACCTCAAGCATGACCTCTGACCTCTCTCTTCAGAGATGCAATGTCACAGCTCATGCATCTTTCCTAAACAAAATGAAAAACTCTCCAGTCATAGTTTCAGAGAGATGGAGAACAGCTTCACTCAGTGTTATGAGCTTTTTAAATACAAATTGATTTAAATTTCTTCTATCAAATAAAACATAATAAATACATAATAGCTATATAATAATAATATAATAATTCTTCCAGTTTTTGATAGTTTTTGACAAACTCCTCATCTGTGTAATGTTGTCTTATTCCGTTTACAGACATCACAATTCTTGCATGCTGAAATAAACATCTTACAGTTAGATAAACATCAAACACAAAGCAATGTGGTTGGCAGGAGTAGATCAGTTCATGTAAATCTGATGTACTTACTGATGTATGTTCAGCATATAGATAACAGATAATACAGCTGATATAAGAGACCAAAGCTCCAGGACAGAAGCTGTTTGCTCTTGTGTTTATTTAGGTTATTATTTGTTTTTTATTATTTGTTTTGCAACTGTGGCATACACACATAAAGAAGCTTCAGCTTCATGTTAAAAAACTTCAGCTCTCTTAGAAGATCTGGAGTCACAGATTATTACTATCACTACTTAAACACTACAATCAGGTTTAATCTGTTATATCTGTTCTGGTAATGCAGGATCAGACAAATAAACAAAGAGGTCATGAAGTTATCTCTAGACCCCATCTTTCAATCCGAATCCGAAACAGGTCCTGCTCTCACGTCATTGTGTCATCACTAGTTTGTGTGTTTACAACTTGTTATTTCATATAAATCTAAAAATATGTGAAATGTACAACCGTGTGAGGGAAAAGAAGTTCTGGACATTTGGATTAGACGTTAAAATTCAACAACACGTGTTACATAAACTGAACAGCAGATGTCAGCAATGTGTCATGATGAATATCAATGTTTTGATGAAAACTGAGCTGACCTGGGACCAGTGCGAAGGTGTGACCCAGGGTGCAGAAGACACAGAGGAAATCTTGTGCACTGCAGGTGGAAAGACTTTGGTAAACAATATTTAGGAGAAAAAGTTAATGTTAAGACTGTTTACAGTAACACATTACAATAGAAGACTGGCAGTTTTCAGCTTCTCTTTACAAACCGAGACAAAATCATTTTGATGGTAAATATCAGAATGCACAAACACTTTTCATAGACATGATCTTCCTTCAACACAGAGGCACCACTTCAGATGACACTGGTGCTAAACTGAAATCAGTACATATGTTGCATCTGTTTTCTCACCATTAAACTGAACAATGCGCACACTGAATACTCCAGCAGCATTTATGGCCTCTGACTTTATACTTGAATATTTGTAGAAGCATTTTACATCATCACTTCCTCTTACTGTAAACACATTCTGCTCGTCCTCTGAGAGCTTCACCATAAACACCTTCTGTTTAAAGTTCCATAAATGATATAAACTGATCAACATATGTTTGAAGTGTGCTGGATTACAGCAGGCTTCTGGGAAGCTGTCATTACCCTCTGTGAGCGCCCACGTCAGTGAGAGACTGAAAGCAGATCTCAACAGCAGACACATAACAAACTGTCCAGCTGACCTGGAAAGTCTGGTGTTCAAACCACAGGGGAAAAGCAGAAACAGGAGAGTCTTGAAAGTGGTTTTCCTTTTAATGAGTCCTCTTCAGTTTTATGACCAAATAATGAATCTTGCAGTTACCAGAGGATGCATATACAGTGTATTCACAGGCAGCTTGTGGTGTCTTCACCCATTACAGACACAAGAAGCTGGACTATGATAATTATGGCGAGTCTGGGATGACATCAGAGCAGAAAACGAAGGACTCCACTGTGCCCCAGTTGTTTTAGGCGCAGTGAGTCTCTGTAATAACACACAGTGATGCTAGCCTGCACTAGCATCAGCCTCTGATTAAGGGTGCAGTTATAAAACCTCAGCAAAAGGGTTTTTGGTGAAGTTTTGAGAATGTCTGTGTGGGAACATTGTCTAAGGGAAGCAACATCTGGGCCTCTGGCATGGGCAGCACAAGCTGTCTGTCATTACAGCTCTGACAGCTCACCAGTATGAAGGGACAGCTCTGACAGCTCACCAGTATGAAGGGACAGCTCTGACAGCTCACCAGTTTGAAGGGACAGCTCTGACAGCTCACCAGTATGAAGGGACAGCTCTGACAGCTCACCAGTATAAGGGGTTTGTCATTCAAACATACTTAATGTGATGCAGCAGCAATGCTGTAAAACCCAAACTAGATACGTTCCGCTAGTAAACCTTTGTAAACCTTCATCTTTATATTAGTTAAAGCTGAACTCGGAAAAAGGAACCTAGTATTATGATCTGATAACTGCAGCTGACTAGACTTCTCTGTGTGATACCACAGACATTTAACTCACTAACCAGATAGTTAAAGGAAGTGTGTTAGTGTGTAAATCCCCTCTTACTCTCATTTCCTTACCTATCTGTCATTAATCCTGATGTGAGTACATCCAAATCCTCTTACACAGGCCACACTTTTCCTGTTGCCAAATACAAACCATATTTTACCACTTACAGACCTACAGGTTTCACTTAATTCTTCATTAGCATAATGATCTGTAGGAGCTGCGATGCATTTGGACTAACACAGCATTTATTTCCCACACATATAGTAATGTTTTCAGAATGTTGTCTAGGGCAGCGCTATTTTTACAGTAACTAGAACTAAATATTTACAATAACCAGAATACAAACTAAATTCGAATTCATTTTCATTACTTGCTCTGTGTTAATGCAAGAGACAATACTGTATACATTGTCTGTCTGTCTGTGCTGACATCAGCATATATGAGAACAGAAGTTTAACACAGACTCCTAATGCATGTGATGAAGCTTATACTGAGTTTCCTACTGACCAAAATCATCCAGTGACAGAAGATGAGTGCAGTAAACCATATAGATATAGTGTGTCATAGTGTATCATAACAACCTCGTGAGTCTAGATGTGCCAGCAAGAAATGATTTGTTTTAAATATTGAAAGAGTTTTAATGTCCCTATGAAACACAGTGATCATCCACAGACACATTTATTTAACTCACTGTCATGATCAGATTAGCTTCAGCTGTTCCTCTGTTCGTAAGCTTGTAAACACACCAATCTATGACTGTGAGACACTTCCTCCAACAGACCCAGATTTTAGCTTTGTGTGAAAGCTCTGTGTGATGTCATGAGAGTAAGGCAGAAGGTGTGTGATGTCATGAGAGTAAGGCAGAAGGTGTGTGATGTCATGAGAGTGAGGCAGAAGGTGTGTGATGTCATGAGAGTGAGGCAGAAGGTGTGTAATGTCATGAGAGTAAGGCAGAAGGTGTGTGATGTCATGAGAGTAAGGCAGAAGGTGTGTGATGTCATGAGAGTAAGGCAGAAGGTGTGTGATGTCATGAGAGTGAGGCAGAAGGTGTGTGATGTCATGAGAGTRAGGCAGAAGGTGTGTGATGTCTGAACTCTTAAGAGGTGTGTGTTATCATGGAAGCTGAACATGCAGTTGGCAGGGAAACAGTTCTCCAGGAGAGACGTGATCCCCAGAGACTTCAGCTCTGAACATTTCTGTGCTTCCTTCTTTAGAAAGATCTAAGAGTCTAAGACAAATTCATGTGACTCACCTCTGTGGTCAATTTTTAGATGGTGTTTTCCAAATCAGAGCCAGAAAGAAGACGCCAGTAGATGAAAGTCTGTTGATTGAGCTTTCCTATGAGGCAAGAGAAGGAAAATAAAACTGTTAACAGTTTACCTCATTTGTCTTCCTGACAGTCTGACAGCACAGTAGTTCAGATTTGTGATGGAAATGCTATCAAATATTTTACATTCAAAATGATGACTGTACTGGGATCTTACTGGATCTCAATTTCAAAAATTATTATTTTAATCTAATTATGTATGAAAAGTTCCTAACTTTTGACACTCTGATTAAACAAGCTGTTAAAATCATGGCTGATATATTTCTGATTCTTTTATGACACTGTGGTATACAGTATTCTTTCAGTGTGTGCTCCAATATATGTCTGGGTTTCTACACAGAAATGTGCTCACTTGACTGAGTATACATACAGCACAATTTGAGTAGTACAGTAGCATGTTATTGTAAATGTAGCCATTGTTTGTCTAAATTATATCTGTCTTATAGCAGAGCTTGAATGGATGCCGGGCAACAGCAGCCAAACCTATAAAAATACCACGAGCAGTTTTAAAAAAACTGACATACAGTAATTGTTCAGTTTCCACAGACTTATTTCAGCACACATACCAGAAAGACAAAGTTTGTAATGCCAGAATCTAAAGTGTGAGTTGGCGTGTGACTAGCAGATCACATCAGCATGCTGGCTTTCATTTTGCACCTGCAGATGAAATATATCTTCTCAATACTTTCCTTTGATGTTTTCTCTGGCCCCGGACCCTCGAATATTGGAAGGAAAATGCTACTGTGTGTGTGTGTGTGTGTAAATGTCACACTTGTGTGGCATGAAGCCATTTTTCAGACAGAAGAAGAGAAGAACTGTCTCAGCTCCTCTGGATTTGGCTCAGTGTGACACTGGTTCTCTTCTGCTCTTCTCGCTGGTTCTGCCACATTCCGCCCCGGGCTTGGAAAATTCCACCATCAGCCAGAGAAAATATTCCAGCAGACAAACTTAACTGTTTGATGAAGCATAAATTTAAGTCAGCCGACAGGAAGGAAAGGCAGAGAAGTGGTCAAATGTTGTAATTAAGATGTGACCAGGTCAAAAACAATCTTCTGGTATGTCAAAACATTTGATCAGGTCAAATATTTCAGTGTGTCTCCTCTAACTAATGTTAATACAAAATGAGGAAACACACCATCTTATAATCATACCAAACAGCTAGAAATAATATGCAAACAGTCGATGGCAAACAGCCAAAAACGTTTTTCTCTTGACTTAAGCCTAACAAATATGAGACAAGCTTTCTCAAATATGAGAAAATATCAAACACTTATTTCTGAAACAGCCAGAAACATGCCTGAACAAAACAAAATATTCCCAGTTTTCTCTGAAAGTAACATTCAACAACTTTTTCCAGTTATAAATGAAAATGAAATGATTGTATGGAGCACAGAGGGGCTTTGGGAATATCAGTGACTATCAGTTGTAATGTAAATTAATGTGGGCCACATTCTCTAGTGAAGGGAATAAAATCTAGTTTCTCAGTTATCGGAACATTGCAGGCTGGATGTTATTACACAACTGCTTGTTTTACTTACTAATTTAATTCTATTGATAACCGGTTTGTGTTTTTGTGAAAGACCATCAGACAGCATCTATAAACAGCAGAGCTTCTGTTCCATCAGCGGTCCCCCATTGCAAGCCGAGAACTTTTTATTCCTAAAGAAAATCTGTTTATCTCCTCACAGGCAGGTAAGAGGAAAGACTTTTAGTAGCAAACTTGTTAAATATTCTTTTGGTTCTGATAATGCATGCTAAGAATTGACATTTTAAGGCCATTTTTAGCACTAGTTTAAAATAAAGATTATGTAACATGTTCATTTAAACCTCAAACGTGTATTTGGCGTGTAAACTGTAAGTTTGTATGTAACGGGGAGAATCAGCCACACGATACAGTTTCAAAAACGATTTACCTCAGAGTTCTTCTAAAATATCTTCTCCTCCTACACATACGTGTCAGTCACCAGTTCCTGTTGGTTCCTCAGGTTTCTTCACACACACACTGTTTTGTGTGTCTCATTCAGACACAGGAAGTTCAAGCTGAACGGGGAATCACGGGTGGATGTGATGTCACAAACAGAGCAGTACACAGAGAGAGTTATGATTTCACCAGACACTCATTACACTAACTGCTAACACACACTAGTGTACATCATACTGCGACACTGAAGTAGATGAGGTGTAAACACTCTCAAAACCATTTCTGATTCACATGAACATCAACCGTAAACAGTAACTGTTGATTGAAACTCTGAATGGCTGTATGAGCACAAATCTGTGTGATGCGATGAACACTTCACCTGTTGAGAGAGTCTATGCTCATGTTAAACAATAGTGTACAGCCACATCTGTTGATCAGTCCCACAAAGCAGCAGACAGACAGTTGCAGAAGCCACTAAATCACACGCCACTAACAGAGGCTTCACTTCTAATGAGTGATGACTCTCAGTTACTCCTTAAAGTCACCCAGTACACAAATGATCCAGAAACCATTAAAGACACAATGTAGATGAGCAAACTGTGATTGGAATATTATAGCGCGTGTACTGTAAGCCTTTACTGACTGATAAACTAAATAAACTAAAAGATCAACCAGGAAAAGCGATAAACATAGAGAATAAACAAATACCCAGCAATAGAAAACAATACAAGTGAATAAAAGACACAACAATCGCTAAAACCATCATGCGCCTAAAATAGAAACAAAACAAAAGTAATGAGAAACAAAAAGAAACACAATAAATGATTTCTGATTTATTCTAAATGACATTTATTTCGATTCAAAGCTTCGCACACAAGCCTCAGAGTTCCAGCGCTCCCATAAAATGTTTTTATTGTTGAAAAGGCCGGATGTTGTTGAATGATCTGCTTTGAAACTATTTAATGTGGGTTTACAGCGTTGTTATTTATAGAAGGCCGCTTTTGAGTGTGTTCCCGGTTGTGTTCATTTTGTTTCACAGGGAGGGTAAAAACATTCCCTCCAGATGTTTCATGAACTCTTCAGCTTAACAACAGCAGAACGAAATGCTGGTCAATGAGACACTGTAGCACAAACAGTCTGAGATCACAGCCTGCATCCTCAAATCTTCCTCCATCACCAGCTTGAGATAACATCCTCCTGCAGATTTCACATGAGCACCACGTGTGGGGTGAGACGACTGCCAGCAGAGCATCTCCCAAACCCGACAGCTCACCTGAGAACATCTGGACCTGAGCAGAACAGCCCACAGCTCTGCTCTGGCTTTGAAACCCAGAGGGTGGAAAGAGTGAGGATTCTGGTACTGTAAATATTGACAGCCACACTGTTTGCTCAAAGCATCATCAGCATCAGTGTATATACAGTGTCGGCTGTTTGGATTCAGTCGAGCTGTTCTCCACAGCTACAGGGGCTGCGATTGCTCTTTCTACAGGCTTTTCAAAGGAGAGAAAAACACAGAAACTGTTCTTAGATCAGATTGTGATCTCTATCTGATTTTCCAGCACCTGTTATGATGTGCTCTCATTCAGTCTGTTGAATAGATGTGTTCTCTTTATTTTCAGCTCTGTTTCTCCAGATGTCAGGTTGGCTAGCAACTAACCAGTTTGTTTGAAACCTTTAATTCAACTTTAAGAGTTGCTCATAGCTGCCAAGTGCTCAAAAACTCAAGAACAAAAACTGTCATACATACAACAGTGTCTCTTTCACACAAAATGTGTACTCATGCAAAAACAAATAAAAACAGCCCTATTTATGCTGCTATATTTAAGAGTGTGAAACCGGGTGTTTGTGTTGTTTTAACAGATAAGGACTGGCTTGGCCAGCAGACTCAATGAGTTTGGCCCTTGGCTCCTAACGGCCCATTTTCTGCCAGCACTTTCTGACTGTATAGTGTCCTCTCAGGCATACAGTAGCTCTGCAGGCAGACGTGTGTTTGGTTTGGAAGTGAGGAAGTGTGCTGGGGCAGCAGAGTTCAGTCTGCCCCCCTCCAGAGGCCTGTGGCCCAGACAGTGCTGCATTCAGCGGCCCCATGTGCTGCGGATTTAAAGTTGGGATTGTTTGTCAGCGGGCTGCAATGTGAGGAATGTAGAACTGCAGCTCCCCTCTGGGAGAGGAACAGATAGATGGATATTGTGTCTTTCTCTCTTTCTCTAAATGTCACTCAATCATCATTTTTCCTCAGGAACGGTTCATTTATGGGTCCAGCAGCAGCCTCAATCGGGACGGTTTTGACTGTGGAATAACAGATCGGATCTCTCCCTGGTGAGTTATTCTGAACACTGAGCTTAGAGGCCCGGCCGCCTTCACATGAGGATTCCACAGTAAAAGCCCAATGGCATGTCATTCCTGTGACATCACACGCCTGTCACACGCACTCACACACTTCCTGCTGTATAAAGCTCATATGCTGCAGCCCCCAGTGCTCGCTGGGCAGCTTCTGCTTGACGACCCGAGTCGGCTTCTGCCAGAACAAATCCATTGGAGAGTGAAGACCTATCAGGAGCTACCCTTCCTCACCAGTGTACTCTCACCCTCTCATAACACAATCACACACGCTGACTTACTGCTCATCAAATGACATATCTGCTTCATTTTGTAAGAATGACACCAATCTTTGGTTTCTGCTGAACAGTGTCTTGCTCTGTTCATTATTTATTCCTCTTTCTGCTCTGAAACGTGATGACTTTCTCCTGCCTGAGGCTTCAGTGCACATTACACATTCAGTCATAAAGAGTTCAGTTACTGTACAGGTGCACTGAGCCCGTTTCTGATCTGGTCACATGACTTGAGAGGTTCACTGCCTGCAGCTGACTGACTTCAGATATTTCAGATCTGGTTAAAGCGTTTCCATCAACGTCATTCATGTCAGAGTTTCAAACATTCCAGATGAGTTATAGTTTAAATGCCTCATTAAATGAATATGAGTCCGTTTTTGTGAGTGTCACACATTATTATATTTTACAGCTCTACACAGCTCTATAAATGTAGCATTATTTAATCCAATAATGAGCCGCACTGTCAAATTAAAAGATCATAAATATGATCTCTGATGAATAAGTCTCTGTTCAATTGAAATCAAATTTGAACTTAATTTTAAATGATAAGTTACAACTAAAGTTACAGGATGACATCACATAGAAACATTATCTCATCATCTGAGGCATGAAATCATGTTGTCATGGGAGACGAGCTGTTTATTTTACAGGTTACTTATTAAGTTACTGCTTTTATGTTTCACATTCTACTGTAAAGACACAATTCTAGTATCACTTTTATATTTATTCTTACATTAGATTAAAGAATAGTTGTAAATGTAAATATGGGACGTGTTTGTATGCGTGGATTAAAGCATCATAATAAAACTGCTTTACAGAAATCACTGCAGATAACGTTGATTTCATCACAGGCTGAATGTCATAGCTTCTCACTTCTTGTTTGAAACAGCACAAACATGTTTCAACACGGAGCATTTATACGCTGCATGTTTCCCTGCCGGGCGCTCGCTGTCTGCCGGGTGAGGTTTACTGTCACTGTACTGAGATCTGCTCACGCTTCACAACAGCTGCTTTCATGAGTTTATAGAGTCTTTTAACAAGACGGGTATATTCGTATCCTCTCTAACAACGTGTACCAGTATAAGTGTATTATTACTGACCAGTTCTTCTGCTTTAGATTTTAGCAGTAGGTCCTCAGACAAACACATGTATAATGAAACACATGAAGAGATAAAATTTCACCTCCACTAACGTTCATGAACTTACTGGAGAAAATGCTTTAGACACTCTGACCAACACAACGAGCCAAAAATAAACTGAAATCTAGAATAATTCATGTTGTGCATTGATGCCTTAAACATTTTCTGTGCTTAACTTCACATGTCTGTTTCTTGTCCCCATGTTTCCACTGACCAGATTCTCAGAACTATGAAGCATCTGCTGATCACGCAGACATGAAACCTGAGAGGAAACTTGAGTGATCTGTCAGGATGGAGAGTGTCAAACATGTTTTTATTTATCTGCATGGATTTCTTTCTTTGAACTGCAAGCACATAATCAGTTTAAAAATAACTACATTTAAATACGTGCACGTGCACTCCAGTTACAGGTGAAAGAGGAAGTCATTCTCAGCTCTCATGTGACACTCCAGGGTCTCCTCTGGAAAACTGCAGTTTTACAGGGTAATTTGACGTAAACAAAAACTGGCACATGGAGTTCATAATTCGACCATCTGTTCTACTTCTGCTGGTCATCACTCTGAATAAAACCCTTCCACATATTTAACCGTAAGTCTATTTGTTTGTGCATGAGTACCCAGGAATTACTGCAGAATTATTCATAATCAAACCATGATACATTAACCTCCTGATGTAAATTCTGATCAGGGATCATTTTTCAGAACTGCATGAAGTTCTGTGAAACTCAACACAACTAGATATTGATTTTACAAACGTTAC
>JAZGTJ010001800.1:0-35251 GCA_036877575.1 Botia almorhae
ACATACTCAATGTATAGTGATCAATGTGTAGTATAATGCAATGTAAGTCGCTTTGGATAAAAGCGTCTGCCAAATGCCTAAATGTAAATGTAAAATGTAAATTATACAGACTATTTCATAATAATCAATGCAGAAAATGATTTTACAGTGTGAAATTATTTAGCATGTTTTTGTGCAATCCTCCCCACTTTTTAAAATAAAGTAATACAAATAATAAAGTGCTAGGCTCAAATACAGACAGTTTCCATGAACACAGACAGGTTTGCACATGTAGAGTGCCACTCAGCCAAATATAGATCGTACCAAAGATAACCAAAAATGGCACCACTATCAAATACAACGACCACACCTATGGTCAGCGCACACACCTGTGCCAAACCTCACCGAAATGAAAACAACAAGATGTTTACTAAAACCACAAAATACTGTAGGTGTCATTCATGGGCACTTGGAACACTGTCTATGCTCTCCGATCTTTTGTCTGACGCAGTGACTGCAGTTGGACCTGTGGCATGCTGCAGATGCAGCTTTTCAAAAATTCTGTGTGAATCCATCATCATTTTAATTCTAATTTTACTACTACTTTAAATTTTTGACGACTTTAAAAATTGCCACGTGTGTTCACACATAAATGTTCTCAAATGTTTTTCTACATTTAATGATTTCTGGAAAAAACAAAATGACACTGCCAAACACGTGCCCATGCATTTTAACATACGATTTTTTTCTCTAACCATTAATTGCGAATTATTTTGACCGTGCATCTGTTCCAATTTCTTTAAAGTGCACATGCAACTTTCATTCTGCCATACAGCTGAAAAATAGCCATCTGACAAATGCAACTGCAACAGTCAAGGTCCCTATAAGGCATCATTAATGCTCAACATGCACAGCTCCTTGGTATGTGCGCTGATAAAATTAAGAACAAGAATTCCATTAAGAGTCAACAATGTCGATTCCTGTTTCCTCAATGAAATATAGGCAGGTAGAAGGTTAGATAAATTTACTATCTAATCTTTCCCAGTCCTACGACTGTTAACTTTATGACACAATTTACCTTATATCAGTGAACCATTCTTTCAACTCATAAGCACAAAAGTTATAAATGCGCTTTCAAAGCAGAAGAGAAAGACAATATGGTGGTTAGATAAAACCCAGATGGAAAAAGCAAAAAAGATTAAACCTGTACAGTTTCCATGTGTAAATTAAGACGTGGTATTTAGTGCCGCAGAACACTGTAGTATACCATGTTAAATACGCTGTCGCAATAACTCTGCGGTCTGCTGATAGAATTATAACACTTTGGCCTTCCTATGCTGTTTTTCATGAAGCATTTTTCATTAAACAATACATGCTTATGGGGTTAACTGCTTGGATGTTGGTATACTAGCAGGAGTAAAACCAAATACACCAAGTACCAGTATCACAATCGCTATGGAATCAATCCTGTTGAACAGGTTAATTAACAGGTAGGAAATGCAGAAAATACAAATATTTCTACCTCGTTATATATCTATATTTATAAAAAGAAATTCTAAACATGGAACACTTGGACACATTGAAAGATTCCATATCTGACATGAGTAATTAATTTGGTAATGCTTTTCGATTGTCAGAGAGCACATGGTGTATCGTTACGTTAGCATTAGCATTGCAGCTTGCACAGGGCAGGGCGTCTGCTCGGGGAAAGCTAGGAGGCTGTACAGTTATCTCCCATATTATAACTCTAAACTATACAACCTACTACCTCATCCCGAGACATCGCTGTACAAGATAATGTCTTCATTATGTCATAGTATGTCAAAGATAAGACCCCAAAATTTAAACCCATTCGCTACCTAGGTTCAAACGTATCCAGACCTTCTCAACGTTGAACGCAGGTGCAACAAATAACATTTATGCTACATTTATGTCTTAAGATATCCTGATGGCTGATTATTTTAACATAACATGGATGTTACCAGAAGCTTTCGGACAATGGCAGCGGCTGCAGGGAAGAGTGTTGCGATCACCTTACAGACACATACCTATAGACGCGAGCTTGTGCACAGAGTCACCACAAGTTCGGATCTACGGGTTTGTGTCTGGTGGCATCATTGCACTGTGTCATCTACACCCACTCCATGTTTCTGTTTATACCTATTCATTATACAGCAAACATAACATTTCATTTCATTAACAAATGTTAACGCTTATGGTCTGCTTTATAGATGCTGGTTTTTCTTTTCATCATGCACTTATTTTAAAACTGGTAAACAAAACTGGGCTGAAACGATGATATAAACGAAGGATAGCAACAGATAGTCGTGCCTGGAAATATTTTAAAGACATGCAATGGTCTTGCATTTGAGGTCTGCCATAATACTGTAATACTGTAATACTGAGGAGGATTATTATATATTCCACCAGAAATTGATGAAATTGATGAATGAAAATTATGGAAAATATTGACAAGGAAGCCCAAAACAATATACTGATCCTAAAAAATTATGACTTTTAAGCTTTTAAAAAATACGTAATGCAAAGATAAAGAGCACAGCCGGCAAGTAAAACAGAATATTATGTAATTAATTAAAAGTGCAAATAATAAAATAAATGCATTCACTCCTATAATGGGAAAATAATGCTTATATTGTATATAGGAGAAACACGCAATGATAAACCAATGACAAGTTTCCAAATATTGCTGCAACAGCAATGGAAATGATCTCAAATAATCTGGTGTAGAATTTGGTGTTGGGTGTGGTTCAGCTAAATAAAATAATAACAACATGTTTAAATTGGTTAATAACCATTTAAAACAACAGAACTGGCAGCTTTCACCAGCATTTTCCACCATGAATTCCTGGCATTCCACATCACTACCGGTATAAGAAATAACCTTCATGGTGAAGGTCAGCTTGAAAGACACAGGTTGTGTTTGCTCTGACCAGATGAGACACCTACTGTCGCTACTGTTGGATCAGATATGCTGCAGTGGCTGACATTTGAGAAAAAGCAATAGCAGCAATTTAACAAAATAACGAAACAATACTGCGTACACAGAGCTGGACTGTAATACGTTTAACAAACGTTTAACTGACGTTTAAAGTCATTTAAGGATAAAAACTATGTTAATGTTAATGTTATTATCGCACGCATTATACTATTCACATCACAGAATGTATTTTTTGTTGTACCATTCACTGCCAGTTAACATATAGAAAACAATCGTAACATCTGCTTCAGGGACCTTCCAGATTCACAATTAAGAGTTGTAGGTGCAACAAGCTGCAATTAGAAATGCCATGATTCAGGGTACAGTGCCACTCCCTAAGGGAACCCAAAGGTTTTTCTAGTACAATACAGTAAATGCTGTATAGTTTAAGAAATCTGCATTATAACGTGACTCTATTCTACATGGAGAAGCATTAAACAGTATTACTAGAGCTGACACACAAAAAAAATAATAACTTGTTGGTGGAACGGTAGTTCGAATGTAGTCTGATACAGTGTCACATTTCAAATGTGTTTCCATGGCATCATAAGATTACAGAGAACCCGTTGTTGTTATTTCTCACTATTAAGCCCTTGGAAACAAATGAATGAATTGTGACTCACCAAACAGCAAGTGAATACAAATATTTGACAATCGAAAACCGAACCATTAAAATGACATTTTTAAATGTACTACAAAACGAGTTATTTTGTTACTGTACTATTTGCTACTTAAAAAAAAAGAAGTTAAAACGATATCTGGATCAAACGCGGATTCAGGACAGCTACATATTTTGCTTATTTTTACAGTAATGACAACTACTATTACAACAAACAAGCAAAAACACGAAACTCAGGGACATGATGCGTTTAAAAACATTCAGAATAGTTGTAACTGATGAAGGACTCAAAAGAACGGATGGAAGAAAAAGGCCATAAGAAAAAAGCGTACCGGTGGAGGAAGTGTGTTTATGGTGATGACCAGTTCGATGTCCATACCAGACTCAGCCTACACCTGGCGGCAATATGGAGTTAGGCTTAGGGTTCAGACTAGGCCAATTCCACTGGCCGAAAAAATCTGGAGCAGAAGAGAAAGACAGAAGCACGTTAGAAGAAAGTTCAAAAGCGCTCATTCACACAATCCAAACATTAATACACAAACACGTCTCGGCATGAATGAATGAACACACAGCACCTACAACCTCGAAAGAAGCCAAAAACGCCATCCCTAGTTCAACCAGAGGAAATCGCCAAGTCATCGGCAGACAACACAGTACGCCCCTGTCCCCTCTTTCGCCCTCCTGTGCGGCCGGTCCTGTCCATATTTACCGTGGTGAAAAAAGGGTAACCCCTCAAAAATGGGTCAGAAAAGGTTCCGTGGACGAGGGAGAAGAGAAGGCGTAAAGGTCGAATGCGGTGAGATGTGGTCGAGGAGGAGCTGCAGCACTGCCCTGGCTACAGGGAGAGCGGAATTTGTGACCATGCAAAGGAAAGGGTGGTGTTTTCTGTTTTTTTTTTTTTGGCGCTTCGCTGTGCTGGGGTTTTTTGGATCTCAGCAGGGTCCTTGGCTGCAGTTCTGACTCCCCTTAGTGGTGCCAAAATGTGGACGTTTCCTTTTGTCTTTAACTCCCATGCACAAACTAACTGATGGGTGATTAAAAAAAAAACGCACGGGCAAAAACAGAAACAAACTGAAAGGTGCAATGAAATAAAGCAGTTAAAACGGTGCAAAACAAAAAAATAGTAAAAGTTTGTGACGGACGGCGGCGGCGGCGGCGACAGAAAGAGAGGGGTGAAACGTAATGCAGAAAATAACAGAAGCTTAAAAGACGACTTTCTTTTTTGATAAAGAATGAAGATAAAGAGAGAAGATTGAAAAGGACTGCTTTCACACCACATGTCTCTTTCTGCAAATATGCCATCTCTCCTTCAACGCGAGCAGCATGCTCTCTCCCTCGCTTGTCTACTCCTCCCTCCCTCCTTATAGCCGGCGTCCAATCCACGCCACGTAGTGAGAGAGAAGAAGAGATACAGAACGCACTTTTTTCAACCTCATCAAAATGGCAGAGATAGAAAGTTACAAGCACGAGGGGAAAAGAAAGAGGGAGAGAGAAGGGCGGTAGGTAGAGAGAGAGAGAGAGCGCTGCTCTCTGTCCTGTTTTGGAAATACAACAGGCAGCGGTCTGAACACTGCCTGGATTTTTCCCGATTTTCCCGTGTCTTCCTTTAGGAGGCACAAACTCCCTCGGATCAACATAAGGACACAGCGCGAAAATATTTTTGTAATGCCTGCTGATCAAACACGCTGCCTGCCGCAGACGAGGCGCTGTGCCCGTCATGCTAATCGGATGCAATTAATAGCATTTTGTCTCTGTGTCTGTCTATCCATCTGTCTCTCTTTCTGTCTGTGCCTGTCTCTCTGCTTGTCATGATCTCCATATCTATTTGCTTGTTTACATGGCTGCCTAATCCAGGCATTGGCACAGCCTCTCCAATGCTCCCTCTGTCTGTCTATGTGTGTGTGAGTCAGTGTGTCAGTTGGTCACAGTCTGGCTGGCGTTCCGCTGCTCCCCAGACAGCGAAACATATTTGAGTGCTATTACCTCACCGTCACAAAGACCCCTTTCACCTGCATTATTCATCATTAACTTAGAAAGTTTATTTTCGGCTTTTGCCCTATAAATAATAAAGCTCTTCATTTTGCATTCTTTTTATGATGGCACCATAAGCGTTTCGCATAACTGAATTGTTTTATACAAGAATAACTTGTATCGGCCCCCTGAAGTTGCAGAATCGCTCCGCATGGAGATTTACTGCACATGGAATGGTTGGTGAAATTTCAATATGGCTTCCATGGTTTACAACATGGTAGGAGGGGAATAATTTCAGGGGTGCACATTCTGCAGTCAACATGTGGTGCAACATCATATATATTCCCCTCTTTTCAAATGGACAATGGATGCCAACATGATCAAGGCTATCACAGTTGCATTCATACATTCCAAACTTTCAGATACATAATAAACATGCCACCTGTATTTGATCATTCTTAGGAATAAACTTTGTGCTTTGCCTGTGTCATAATATCAGGTAATAAAACATATTTGTAAATATTTCTGACAAGAGGAAGCCAGAAAAATTCTGTCTTAGTTTGCCGTCAAAGTGTTAGGTTAACATCTGCTCACACACAGCTATAACATAATGAAATTATCTTTAGAAGCTTTCATGGAGGATGAGGGGGTACAAAGGGGCTTTCTGGAGTCTCTTTCACATCCTGCTCCTCTTGAATCTAAATGAGCAGATTTTACTTTCAGGTGTCTGCCAAGCCCCCCTGTCTGCCCCTTGTTTGCCCTGTGCCCGCTCTTCTCCTCTCCAACCACCAACCCCCTCACCCTCTCACCCATGCCAAGCTTTATAAGTGGGCCTCCAACATAAGGGTGAACAAAAAGGGCATTAGGATAGGGGGTAGTGTCCACCACTGCTGACTCCTAACACAGGGGAACAAAGGGTGAGAAGAAACAGATGGAAAAAGAGAGAAAATGACTCTTTATCTAACAAAATGTTCATATATTTAGAAAAAGAGGAAACAAAAACATACAAATACTGTATGAGCTATGTGAAGCATTAATTAATTTAAGCTAAACTGAAACCATATTTTCAGTCATAAAGTAGCCAAAGATCATAATTAAATTCTGTAGGTCTCACCAACTGTAGACCTCATACTGTTCTCACACACACACACACACACACACGTACAAACAGGCTTAGCAACTTAATTTGCAGCCTACAGTAATTTAGCTTCATGTCTGAAGGGCTAGTCACACAAAAGGTGATAAAGTTTAATTAAAAATAAATTAAAAATTAATAGGCATTTAAAATTTAAAAATGCTGCTCGTTTATGACGTTTCTTCAGTGGGATAGAGTTGCCAGTTCTACAGGTGCTAGAAAAAAAGGCAAAATATATAAATGCAAGTGTAAAAAAAAGTCTTTAAAGGTTTAAACCCTCATTTTCCACATTTATTTATCATACAAAATTAAACTCTTGGTAAAGCATCTTGCTATACCTTTTTAAAAAAACACACGGGCAGCTTTAGAAAAAAATGCTATGAAATAATCTGAGACAACCTTCCCTCGCATTCTCACTAAAACAGACCACTGTATGAACACCAGTGGAAAGCTCCCTTTTAGTAAGGCAGAGCTTTAAAGGTATGTATACATACAGAGGGCAGGTCTGAGACGCTTTAAGCACCCCTCTTAAAGAGCAACCGCCTATAATCACTCCATAGGGCATTGTCCTCCACAGGAAGGACAACGTTGTGCTGTGCTCAGTGACTCAGCCTGTTTATGGTGACATGCCAGTAAGGTCTTATTGGTTTTCAAAGAAAGAGTCTTTGGCAGAGGTTCTGAGGAGTCAAATCCTCTGAGGTCAGAAGACAGCAATATAAGAAAACACACACTCAGCACAAACACGGTAAGGACGAGAGATGCAGATTAAGCGATAAAGAAGAAAAATGATGAATGTTGGTGGTGACCACTTTCATTAAAACCTTCTGCGTCTCGTCAACGGACTTGCTAGTCAGCAAGCAAGTGACATACAGCATCTGTTATGTCAGGAGATAAAAACCTTTCATGCAGTCGGCCTGTCTTTCCTTCAGTCTCTGCATCTGTTTCTATCCCTGTCTGTCACACACACATCTGTTTGCTTAAACAGCTAATTAAGGATTCAAGGTGAATTTAAATAGATATTATTTTTCTAATGATTTATTGGAGGCAATAAATTCAAATAAATTACAGTAAGGTGGTAAAAATGGAACATGGAACATAAATGGAACATAAATATGAAATAATATGTACAATTAAATTTAATTACATATTAATAAAAAAGTGCTCTTGGTTAAATTACATATTTCTAAACAATAAACAGATGTTTATTTAAGAGCAATAAAAAAAATAGCTAACCCTTTGATGTTTTTGTTTTCACAGTAAGAAACTAGCTGAGAATAAAAAAAATGTAACTTTATCTTTAGTCAAATAAAGAGTCCAGTTTCCATAACATCTGTCAAGACACAGCCTTGAAACTGAGGCGATTCTGTCTCATTGGCAAATAAAAGCTTCGGCCAAATGAAAGCAAGATAACAACATAAGCTAAGAATTTATTTTGTACTATTGTCATTTATTTTTGGATCCTATTTTGTGATTTTTCTGTCCTTGCTAAACCACAGCCACATGTGAACCTGGCTTAAAAGATATTTTTGTGGTATGCAGCAGAATAAATATAACAGTACCCATTACAAACAATACTGTACATTCAAAAACTTGCCAATATATAGTACAAACTCTCAAAAAAAGGTGGACTAGTTTCTGTTTTTGCATCTACGACATTTAGAAAAAAATGCATCAAGATGCATCATTACCTGTAGAATTCTTGACAGGTTATCTGCAAATCACCCTTTTATGTTTAATACACCTCTATAAAGAGTGCAATTAAAGTCATCTACAGCTACATAATACACGTAAACATGTCTAAAAATGATTGTAATTGTGCTTTTGTATTGAATGCGTCCTCTGCTTTTCTTTCCTCCTGCCCGTTTTGTCTTTCTCGTCTCTGCTGATATTCTCCTCATGTGCTACTGCGGCACCCGCACTCCAGTCCTCACTATTAATCTACCTCTCAGATAAACTGTGTTGTCACCGTGTTCCATTGCCCGAACGTATTGCCACAAAACCCAATTCAGTGGCAGGCGATTCAGAGATTCCATTATTTCACGCAAGTCAAGTCAAAACAGTGTCAGTCCAGCAGCGGCTTAGTGTCATAAACCGCTAATCTCATAGCGTTGTCATTTCAGTACCCGAGCACTATCATTGGTCGATGAATGGCAGGTACATTTCACACCAGTGGTGCACTGTAATACTGTGTAACTAACAAAAGATTGGATCAGCAGTCAAGATGATGCAGCAATGATCCGATTAAATCCAGATAACCTCATATTATAACCTCTTCTGAAATAAACCCACAGAAGAGATGGCATTTCAATTGCTTTAAACCAACAACTCGACAAATATTTACAGTGAACGTCATAAAGTAAATAAAATATTCCATAAGGAACAGCAGAGTGCCGGTTTTAATTGAATTTGCAGTCAGCACCGCAGAGCATGAAACTTGCCCTTCCCTCACCATTACTTCTGTTTAACTCTTTTCTCTTCACATTACTCACTTCACATCTGCCTATCCGGTATATACTGTAATGCAATAATGGATCATTATTACAAGGGTTCCCGCACTTTCTGACCAATGAATGTCCATGACTTTTCCGGTCATTTGCATCACTGTACTTTGAAAAAAATCTCATTTTATAAAGACTGCTAAAAGAACGGCAATTTCAATTCAAATGAATACTTACATTTTAGATCACAAAATTAGTTAGAGGTTTGATTTAAGATATGTATTTACTGTAACATTTCGGAAACTTTCCGTGATCTTTTTACGTGTTAATAATTTTCAAGCGTTAAAATTGTGCTGGGAAAACCCTGGAGGCACTGTTACACAGTATTTATTATGTTTACTAGTTAACCATGCCATGACAAACAACATATAACAACCTGAATAAAACCATTTGAAATGGCATGGATAGGCAAAAAGACACAAAAAAAGATGGAGACAAAGACAGAAAACCTGTTTAAGAGGTTGGACCAGAAAGAAATGAGGGGGTTGGGGCTAATTACGATATTAATCAAGCTTTAATTTCAATTCATCTCCAGTAACCGTCACACACGCTCACTAATCAGTGAAGCAACTCAGCCAACGACACAGTATTAACACATCTCAGCCCCTCTGCAGGAGACAGAGAGGTTGATAAAGAAATACATACCGTCTCAGTGAAATCAAACTGACTGATGCCTCTCATCCAACCAGAAAATCAGCACAGCACTGACAGAGAAGAATACAGTGAGAAAGGGAAGGATAAGTTCAGGAGGGGTGGATGTGCGGAGGGGTGTTTAGATATATGGCGTGTGCCAAAGAAAGGCGGCAAGAGGGTTGTGTACTGATGTGAATATTTTAAAAGGCTGTATATTTAAGAGACATTATCTTTGAAACCACTCTAGTTAAAAGCTCACTGAATTCTGAAACTTGTGAATCAAGTCTTCAGGCTTCAACAGTGGAAATTGCTGCCGCTTTCTGCCTTCCACATTATGCTTTATTTACTATTCTTTTGTACTTTTGCTATTATTTGCATTGACTTTTGCGTAATTATTAAAGTGATTATGACAATTAACATGCAACCTGTGCTTTGACAAATTACCCTGCCTGGATTGAAATGAAATAGCAAGAAAAAGATTTAGGGAGAGAGAGAGAAAGCGAGAGAGAGAGAGAGAGAGGGAGAGGGAGAGAGAGAAAGCTGAGTAGGTGGTTGCCTGAAGGGGATACAATCTCCTAATTCATCTCATGCCAGTTCCTTCCCAAAGGCCATAAAAAAAGATGTCTCGGTAAATTTTAATAATAATATAAAAGCTCCCGTGGCCTCAAACTTTGGCCTCGCTTCTCCCCTCTCACTTTGGAGCAGAGGCTTAAGTTCAGCTTAGACTGAAGAGGTAAAGAGTTTAGGAATGCTCACTGTCTGAGGTAAGTGCCTCTCTCTCTTTCTTTGATTTCTACTCACTTGAGTTCTGTTTTTTCCTCTTCGCTTACCATTTCATTCCCTCTCTCCTGTAACTAACCAGTTTCAGTGCCCGATCTCTCTCTCTCTTCCTCCCTTTGTCTGTCTTCGTCTCATCCTTCTATCTCTGTGTCACTCTTAGCAACAAACTCACTTTCTCTCCAGTCGCTCTCTGTCTCTCTCACTCCTTTCCTCTTTAATTTACTCCGGAGAAGAGTGGTGGGGGCAGCGCCATGGTTACCTGGCATCGTGCCATCTCATTACACCGCCAATTGATTCTGGAGCACCGCCACGTCCGTTACCCCTTCCCCTCCCTCCTCCAGCCCTCATTCACTGCCCCTCTCCTCCTCCACCCCCAACAGTCAACCTCCCATTATGCAGCTGAGACTGTCTGCAGTGTGGTCGGAATACTGAGCACCATCTCGCATAGACACAGACTGTAGTGCACACACACTCATAAAAATGAGCCTATCATAGCACTTTACTAATTGGGAAGTTTGTAATTTGTTTGATTGTTCAATTTGCAGAGTCACAAGCGTGAAGTGGATTCTATGCGTCTGCCTGCGGTGACACCACATGGCGTTCGGTTTGAAACACGTTCAACATGTCCCACAGGGCACTTAGTTTACATTTAGTTTAACGTCGCATTGTAATCTTTCTCTTCCAATCAACGAGACGTTAATTGATCATGTGACTGCTGGTCTGGTACGATAGTGATGCAACAAGGCGACTGATTGCCCATTCGGCTTTCTCATCTTCAACTCCCTTAAACACGCCCATTTTCACACATACACTGCAAGGTCTCTTTGTTTTGCAGGATTTGCAAAAGCAATTTGTCAGTCAATGTCTATGTCAATATTTGTCCATCAAGAATTGACTGGGTTGCGAAAAGTGGGAGTTACTTACCAGAATACAACCAGACCTAAATGCAAGGTAGCTAAAAATGTTTTAATAATTAAATTAATAATAATAATAATCATAACAATATGAAATTTCACATTAATATTTTAAATATTTAAATTTCATATTTAGTTAATTACATGCATCTGAAAGAAGTTTGTCTGAAAATGTGCATATAACGGGTTAAAAATGTTTGCCTACAAAAAATCTGTTATTTTTTTCCTAAATGATTGAGTTTGTGTAAAAACCTGGTCACACTGCAGAGATGTAATCATTTTAACTTGAGAAAATCCCATAAACTTGTCTCCTCATTTCTTGGTACAGCTGTGTTACTGTCAGAGGCCCTAACTACATTCTGGAGAAAGTGGTAGAGCTGTAGAGCCCAAGCTGAGGTGGGCCTCCCCCAGATCGAGGCCCCTTTCCTGTGCTCAGATCGGGTTGTCTGAGGACACGGTGAACCGGGCCACCCGATATGAAGGAGAGGGCCCTGTTAAGGGGCCTGTGAGGGACGCAATGCCTCAGCTGAAACTCTAGGAATCCTGTAAGCCTGTTTGGCATGATGGAAAGGGGAGGGAGAGGGATGGATGCTAACTTGTGTCCGAAGGAGCAGGATTGGTCAGTTTGACTGGATGCTTGAAATTTATGGGGGGGTGGCACAGGATGCTTGAGAGAATAGAAGAGGAGAATAGAGATGAGAAGGAAGAAAGTGAAGTACGATGAGGAAGAACATAAGGCATTTGAAGGCAAAGACGGAGACCATGTACTAAAGGGGCTTAAATATAAACTTCTGAAAAGTACTACGCGTCCCTTACAGTCTACAAGTTACTAAGCGGGTTACGGGGATATCTGGATTATCACGCCTTCGTAAAACCAAACCGGGCTTAATTCACACCTACTTTTCTTATTAGTCATTCATAACAGTAATATGAATGTTTGATGTTTGAGCCTTCACAATCTCCGCCTGACCACCCGTGCCTCTTTCTCGCTCCCTCTCCCTCCTCCTCCCTCTCTCTCTTTTGTCAATACTAGGAGTATATGAATACCCTCACTGTGAGACTCTCTCCTTCTGTTCACACACTGCAGTGCTCCACACAGGGATGCCAGAGCGGTGAGGTAAGAGGGCACTATACCTCAGTGAGCCAGAACACTCACACACAATCGCACTGTGCGTCTCTTTCTAAATCACTCGCACACACACACACACACACACAACATTTTTATTTTCCTTTATTTAGCATCAGGACAACCTGTAAGACTACACATTGTTGTATTACTATAAATGTTATCCCTGATACTATAATAACCAAAACAATGGCAAGTACAAACACGATAAATACTCTGGATATACATGCTTGGATAGTTGAAAACTATGTACACACACACACACACACACAGAATGAATCATGCGGTGATGAAAAGGCAGTTCTTTCAAAATGAACTCCCTGACCCATTCTTCATGTCCAGGAGCCCATTCCCCTTTATCAGCCTCTGACAGATTTCCTTTTCAATAAAACCCATTTAGACACCCAGCACTGGCATAACTTCCAGCGTTACAATGCAGCTACCTTCTTAAGTGGAACGCCCTTCTTTTGCAATGATCCGGGACCAGCTGGCCCTACTCAAACTTAACCTTAAACTTCAAAAACATCCACAGCTGGCCCTTCGGATCTTTATTAAAAGGGAAAGAAGACATACAAAGATTAAATAACGTATGACGAGAGGCTGCATTTGGTTGTATGACAAATCTTACAGTGGCACCGTGACTTTAATGAGACAGTAACTATTATCTCTTGTGGCCTGTATTGATCATTGACAAGTTATAGAAGGTAAAGTTTAAGACAGGGGCACAACAGAAAAAAGGTTTATGTGTATGCCTAGAAATTAGTAGATATTTTGGGGGATGGGGGTTCAAAAACATGGCGAACGTTTCTTCTACTGAGGTAATCCATTACAATACTTTGCAAACTTTACAATACTTTCCTGTACTTTCCCATCAACTTTTCAGTTTTCTCACACACAACCTGCTGACTAAAGGAACGTGTGCAAAAAACTGTGATGTTTAGATTCCATCACTGTATCAAACCATCTTAAATCTCTTAAACATCACCTTCCTGTCAGCAGCTTAAGGTAACTTCTAAACCAAACAGCTATGCCGCAAAACCTTCCCAGGTTTCACAAATTTCTCTCCAGAAAATAAAAAACTGAAAAACTTCTATAAATGACTGGACAAATCTGAACATTTGTCACCAAGTATATAAACACCAGAACAAGAGAGACTTCTCAAAAAGTGCTGGAGAAGATCCAACATCATATGACTAATGACCAATAAAGGCAAAACAAAACCTTATTATTTACTAACCTCCATGTTGTTCCAAACCCATATGCTGTTGTTTTTTCTGTGGAAAAGAATGGCTTAATTTAACACTGTGGTCTGAATCAGGCCTAAGGGTCACCGATGAGTTGTCAGAGGTGTGTAATCGGTCTGTAATGCTGTGGGATGTGGGACCACAGCTTATAGTGATAAAAATGTATAAAGGACAATGTTTCTTTCAAAGAAAGAAAGAAAGATCTCAACACTGAGAGCTTGTATATCCTGACAGTCACACAGTCATGACCACTATGAACTGTCCTTGTATGTTAGAGATCTGCATGAAGGGTCTTCAAAAATGCTGCTTTTGTAGAGGGATGACGGGTGGGATACAGGTTTGCAAAGACATGAAGGTGTGTAAATAATTAACTTTCACTTTTGTGTGAACTTTAAAGCAGCTTCTATCCTAGAGCACTTCTCAACACTGAAAGCTTTTTATATCCTGAAAGGCTGTGTATTTACCATGTACACCTGTTTCTGTGGTTGCAAGAGCCACTGTGACGCAGAAAACGCATGATGGGCTTTGGGTTTTGAAGCAACACTCTGGAGCACTACACAGAGCTCGAATGTAAATGGAGGGCAGCGACACACAATTTCCTATCACTTTAAAAGACATTAAGAAACCCATATTGGTAAACATTTAACATTTGTGAGACAGTGATTAAATCAGCAGTGTGGTCAGTGCTTACAGTACCACTTTGAAGGCTTAGTCTGTAGGGGTGTTGACCAGAAAGAAGAATCAATTTGAGAGTGTGTTTACACAGACTAAAGAGCTGTAATGTTTCAGCTGGAGGAGCAGAAGTGTCTGTCGTTCCCCTAATGGGTCTCAGAGTAATACCAGACAAAAAAGGCCTAATTATGACAGGGCCATCGCCCCTCAGCAACAACAGGAGAGAGAAAGGAATGGGACATGTTACAAGTTTTATACACATACACAATCATATATATTTTAACTATATATTAATCTCACTCTCTCTCATTTTCTCAATAAAACTATTCTTGCAAGGCTTTCAAACGCATAGAAATCCATTATTGGAAATCTGTCACATTTACCATACAGACTCAGATTGTTCTGCTTTGCTCTCAAGATTTCGCGTCATTAATGTGTGTAGTAGAGAGCCGGAAACACATAGGTTACACAATCGATTGCAATGTGTGACTTTGCGTTTGCTGAAGAAAACGTCTGGATAAGATCCGATTAGGACAATGGCTTATCAGTTCTTTCGCATGAGAGGAAATTCATTGATCATTGCCGAGGCCACAAAAAATTGCCAAGCTGACTGAGCAACGCTATCAAACATGCTGGATGTTGTCTGAGAGTCAGCAGGGCCGTTAAATCAGCAGAAAGCTGAGTCACTGGGCCTGTTATTACACACACCCACATCCTACAGCATTACAGACCGATTACACACCCACGACAACTCATCGTGACCCTCAGACCTGATTCAGACCAGAGTGTTAAATGAAGCCATTCACTTATCATTACCTTCACTGAAATATCAACTCTCTAAAATCATGCTCTTCACCATACAGACAAAACTAGAAAATACTTTTTGATCCTTTAAATACTTTCTTCAGTCATTGCTTAACAGTTTAATTTGTTTTATAAATTATGACCACTAGACTAAAAAAAAATCGTTATCTTTATCTTTGCAAAACCTTAAAATATTTCCAAAATGTCTCATCATTCAGTCATGTTGTTCCAAGCCTGTATGACTTTTTACTGAAGAACACGAGAGATAATTTAATGAATATCCGGTTGGGCGGAATCAATACAATGGCAGTACATTATGATTCACTTTACGCTTACTAAGCACGCAAGAGTTTCAGGAAGGAAATATGTGCAATAAAATCATAATTTCACAGTAAAATTGTGCCAGGCATCGTGACACGTCAGGACATCACTTGTATTGTTTAAACAAGTTCTGAAAGCGCAACATCTGAGAAGATATAGCAAAACATTTATAGAAATAACAAATAAATTAAAGATATTTTTGTAACAATATCAGTTAATAAACCCAGTTTTCATTTTTAGTTTAAGCATCCCTATAAAATCACAGAAAAATTCATTCTGTAGGTGTCTTCGTTTTCTCTTTTAAGCTTTTAAGTGATGTAGGCAAGAAACGTTTTAAGGTCACAGCTTGAGAAAGCTTGAAAAAAGTTACAAACTTGACTGAAGCTGAACAGTCATCAGTTTCTGGCTCTAGGCAACATCAAGCACAAATTCAGCATTATCCTACATTTCTTCAATTTTACATTTATATCACTTTTATGTCTGCTACTTGGTTACCAAGTGTGCTGCTAGCAAGAGGTTCTTACGTAACAATAGCATGAATTTCTGCAGTCTATTTGTGATTTTCAACACAAACGGACCGCATTAAAAAAATATTAAATCTATAGCTTATTTAAAACTATTAGGACCCTTATACGCCACATTTTATAGCTTTATAGGCCTGGTATACCTAGTTAATTAAGCTTTTTCTTTTAAGATTAGGCATGTTTACTTTTAAAATGCAGCTAAATAAAATATTTCAGCATCAGTTCGTCAACATTGGGACTTAACTGTATATTGTGTATTTATGTGTAGCAGAGCATGCACATGTACATGTATAAGTTTATGTTTGCCCTATAAATTCATTTTTAATGATAGTTTGAGTAAAACAAACAACCATATAAGGCTTTTTCCCACAATTATCTCATGTTTGTCACAAATTATCTCGACTTCAGTAAATTAAGGCCCTTAGGGTTATATTGTTTAAAAGTGTGTGTATGTTTGAAGCTTGTCGTGTTTCTCTGTATGAGTCACACAGCACTTTCACTGCTGGCTTCAACTACTGAACAATGTGATTGCTCCAGTTGTCACTAGATTTAAAGATTTACACTGAACACTGTGTGTGCCTCCTGAGTCATATCCTCTATGCAAACTTGCACACATACCTCATGTCTGCTCATATACCAGACTGAGTCATATCCTCAGCAGACACATATTTTAAAAAGCACACCCAGCCAGGCTGACCCAAGCACGCATACACAAAGGTTCAAGAATAATGTGCCAACTCACGCAAGCACTAATACTAACTTCTGTAATTAAGCACACACACCTCTGACTGATCTCTCAAACCTCATATGTGTCCGCTCCCAGAAATGCCTACACCCACACACACACACACACACACTACAGCTGGACCAGATAAAAAAAATACAATATAATTAACATGATATTTAAAAAAAAAAATCCTACCAACCATCCAATGGTCCCTTTGATTCAAAATGTTCAATGCAAGAAGTATGACTGATTTTCAGACAGATTTTTCTAAATGAACACAAGAAAAACTAATATTGATTTTTATTTTTATGCACCAACATTTCACTAAACAGCAAACATTTTTCAGGGTGATGATGCAAATAAATCACTGAATCAGATTTTTGAATTGATTCATTAAAATGAACTCGCTGAACTGACATACAAATAAGCAAATTCCAACACCATTTTTGCTATTAAAATCAAAGTCAAAGGCCGAAAATCAATAAAGGTCCAGTTTCTTAATGCACTAAGACTCGTGAATCAAGGATTGTGGAACCCTTAGAAACTTCACATTGTTGCTTAATTTTATGATGTTACAATGGTGTTGCAAAGCAAAATGATCACAGACATATAACGAATATTCAATATCACATTCAAAATCCAGCCCTAAACCACACAGCCACATGTAAAGCTACCAGAATCTTTCAGTGTCCTGTAAATCTCTCATGGACAGACCAATGAAACCAAATATTTTACATTGGCCTCTAAATTAGAATCCCGTCCTTTGTTTCTCGTTCTCCATCTCATGGTTTCTCTCCCTCTTCGGGGTGGTGAGAGCGAGAGACACGAGACGGGCAGAGAGAAGGATCAAGATGGGTGGGTGAGGGATGTGCTGCATTCTTCAGCAGGCAGTGGGATAATGTGTTGGAATGAACAGTATGTGGCAATCTACCCGAGCCGCTTTCAGTGCAGCTTTAAAGTATAATAAAGCAATATTAAAAACTCAGATCCCGATATGAACAAAGATATAGTCTGTAGCCATGCAGAACTAACCAAACACACACACACACACACGCTTACTTGTCTGTCTAAACGGGACATTCCAGAAGCTTCTATTGTTTTTTACACACAGCTAGTTATAAATGATAGAACCCTAAATGACACTCTAGTCCTAACCCTAAAATAATACTTCACCATTTTTACAATTAAAAAAAATCTTTGTTTACTGTATTTTTATAGCTTTTTCACAAATAAGAACATCCTCAAAAGGAAGTTTTGCTCAGATTTGTCAGGTTTTCATGACTTTGTGTACAAATTTGTACCCAACTATAAATTATTACGCATTATGTGGCCACAGTATAAAGAAGCCTGGCACGCAGAAGCAGGACATTACAGTCAAACAAAACAGAGGAAAAATGTAAGAAAGCATGTAAGGCCTTATCTGACAGCTTTTGGGTGGGTTTTCCATTTTTATTTGATTTCAGTTTTGCTGTTTAATGTATATTACACTTAATGTATAATACACATCATTTGTATAATGTACATGCTTAATGTAATGAGAGTGGCACTGCACGCATCAGTGCCAGAATATTAGCAGAACTCTGCATGTGCTAATAGCCCTATCTGTGCCAAGATGTGTGTGTTTATGCGTGTTGTCAAATGTTGAAATTGTAACATCCTACCTAAAACAGCTGCTTATTCTATCATAAAAACAATTTTGCTGAACGTAATACACTGTGTTATTGACAATCAGCCTTGAATAGATCTTGTAATTATGTTTATTTGAAGTACCACTTTCCAGTTTCACAAAGAGGTCTGGGCTCTTACAAAGGACCGAGCGTGCAAATAAAAACAAGATTGAGCGTGCATGTTGAAATGTTAAACGATCCAGTTTTTTTTAAGTGTATAATATTTAGGGAAAGATTATTTTATTGTGGGTTACTTAAATTTAATGATACCAAGATATTAGACAGATGTACTATAAATAAGTAGAATTAATATGTTATAACTATTTCAAAAACAGAATTCAGAAAACAAACGTGTGCATACGAATACGAATATTTTGTTTATTTGCTCAAACTGCACTTTGAATACATTTTATAAATTTACGCCATAAACCTTGCAAACTTTGTCAAATTCGAGAACTAGTTTCTCATCTAAATCTCTTATTATAACAGCGCAGCACCTTGTAAACATGACTTCCAGGTGAACTGATAAAAATCTGTATATCTTGTCTACATGTGCATATGCATGACATGCATTTGGTGTCAGAAGTTTTTCAGGTTCTCTTCAGATTTGGCTGCCCCACTGGGTATTGTGTATTTAAGTCTCGACGTTTCCCGGGAATGAAGGGAGGAGTGAAGTTAAAAAGATGGAGAGATGAAAAGATCCTGTAGTGCCGAAGCAGAACTCCAACGGCTCGGAGCACTGCAGCCCAACTCACTCAATCATCTTTCTCCTCTCCTCCTCTGTGGAAACAGGCAGGAGGACAGATAGACTCAGTATGTGTGGGAGTTCTGCTCTCTGCTCATTCCTCCATCACCTCCGCCTTGCTCAGGTCACATGTATATATTGATGGCAGAAAAAGGAAGAGCGATATGAGGCGGAGGAGTCAGTCTGTTACACTAACCAATTTCTCCCTGGCGAGTGAACTTGGCGCATCCTGGCAGGAAAACACGTGGACTGTGCCTGTCTTCTGCCCTTAGGTCCAGAATTCAGAATCTGGGTGTTACTATTCAAAGAATGGAGACGAATGCAGGCAGTTACCATTGTTAAAATAATGATATGTCTGTACAATGTGTGTATGGTCTGGGTGTGAATCAGAGACACATCACTGGGAGTGTCCTGAACAAACAGTACTTCAGAATGATCAATACCTGTAGCAGCAGTCGATACTTATTGCTTTCTGACAAACGCAATGCTCTCTTCTCCTGTGTATATCTCACTGTGGTTTCTCCCATCTGGGTTACTACTTGTCTCCCTACAGTATATGCCAAGTCAATCCCTTCATCTTTCATTTTCTTTGTCTTTTGCATTGTCTCTTTCCTAACCAACACCCCCCCCCCCCCACCTGCTTGCTCTGCTGCAGTGTAANTCTTTCATTTTCTTTGTCTTTTGCATTGTCTCTTTCCTAACCAACACCCCCCCCCCCACCTGCTTGCTCTGCTGCAGTGTAAGCTGATTGGATAAAACCATGTCTCGAACCACTTTAACTTTGTCTGAATTTGTTACACCATTGGCTATCTCAAGCAGGCTTCGGCTAAAGACACGGGGGCGGGACATTCTGCTCAGTCCCATACCCAGTGCGGGGAGGGCAAAGTGGGCATGACTTCGCAAGCAATGCCCAGGCAAACTGGCGGCCTGCCTGGATAGGACTGGATAGAGCCGGACCGACCTATTGGCCTGGATGCCTTAGAGATTAAGGTTTATTTGATTGGGCACATCCATGGGCAGCTATCCGATATCAAAGATGGGCCCTAAGAGGGTGTCCGGAGATTGCTGAGTCATGTTTTTTTTCTTTTAATGCCTGCACAGATGTGTCAAATCCCGACATGATTACTGCTGTTTCAGAAGCAAAGACTTTGGCAGGTTTAATAATATCACAGAATTCTGTGTTTGGTTTGGCTTGGTTATAAAAAGAATGCCCTTCTGTTATCCTTTGGGTATTTTAAACACTGTTATACCTCCTGGATTATATATATTGTACTTAGCTGCAGGTAAGGCACAGGGATTAAGATATGGAACACACACATAAAGACAGTAGTAGTTTTTGGAATATTACCCCTCCAAAAAGGGGATAATTCGGCACACGTGTACACCCACCATTCCACAACCCAAGTTATGATGATATCCAGCTGACTCATGGATTGTGACTATAGAGGGGCGGGGCCATCGACCACTCCCTTTTCACCACACTGTTCTGCTGGGTCATGTTTTAAAGCCACACATTACACAGCTCCAGCAGGATGCTAATGTGACAGGCTGCCACCTGCAGGTGATGCGCAGAACTACAACCCTACAGAACATGACATCTTAACGGATACACTACAGGACATAAGGCGTCACTCTTACCTCTATGTAAAACATGCCAATTCATGCTGAGTTCATAAGTTCAGCTATAAAAAAGACAGAAGCATATAATTTAGTTTAAGAATACTGTAATATTCAAACAAGAACTGGTGTTTGTCAGGGGTACAGCTAAGAGACAAACCCAGCAGTGCATGTCTAAACTCAATGCCTTTGGCTCAGCAAGTAAAAAAGCCAAAAGACTTATTCTGATTCTTCATTGTCTTTTAACTGTTTCAATATCCCCATTCCTCTCTCTCTTTCTCCCTGCCCCAAGCTATCTATCTCCCTTTCCTTCTTTTCTGTGTACTGTAGGATTATTTCTTTTCTCTTGTTTCAAATCTACCTTGGTTCCCCCCTTCTCCTCCCACCCATGTTGTCCTCAGATGCCCTGGCGCCATGTTTACCTCATGTTGGTGCATTTCCTGTGTGTGTGTGTGTGCGTGTGCGTGTGTGCATGTGTCTTAATGTTTCAGTGTTGTAATGTACGTCTTTGGGATAACAAATAGATACATATTTATTGCCCAAAAATCAGTGGATCGTTAATAAAATAAAAAAAGACTAAAAAACCATACTAAATACATAATACATAAGGTATAAATAAAGATTAAAATAAATTAAGAAATTTAGCAATAACAGCAGAAGTAGACTAGGCTAAAATAAGCAGAAAGAGACAGAGCGGCGATACGGATCCTTCACGTTCCTCATGCGGTCGCAGACAACAATAAAATGTGCTACTGAAACCCAGTGGCCCTTGTAATTCTCCTGTCCTTGTAAAAGGGAGGGAAGAGTTTTTCACTGTTTGGCACACTTTCAAATTGATAATATATCCGTTTTATTTTGCTTGACTTTTTTGTTGCATGGATTTAATTTAACTTACACATACAGAAATTCGGCTTTGTCTCATTTTCGTTTTGTTTGCATTGTAGGCAAAGTCTAACCTTTTATCTTGCAGAAGGTATGATTTTCTGCTTTTTACCCCTTACTTCCTCGTTTATCCCAGTTATTCCCTGCTTTCACTTTAATTAATGTTCTATCGTTCTCTCACTCTCACTCTGATGAGTAAGGGGGTGGGAATTGGGGTGGATATCCGCATTGGTTGCCATGGCACCAGACAGCTCCATTTCTACCAATGCACAGGAGTAAAGCGTGTGTGTGTGTGTGTGACAGTGAGATGCTGTCCAAATTGTGAACGTCTCATCTCAGTCAATCATTCAGCTGTATTGTGACTAATTCATGGGCTGTATTGTCAAGTTATTAGTGTTATAAATCATTCTAAAGTTCAGGGAGGTAAATGAGGCAATGAGGTAAAATGAGGCGATCAAAAATAACCTACTACTCTACCAAGTGTAAAGAAAGGGGTGGGGATGAACCCAATTTTGTGTGTTACCTCCCTTGTGTGGATTGTGTGGAACCAGTGTGGATTTCATATTATTTTGGTTTGGTGTGTTTCAGTACCATTAGGGACTATTATAAGTGCACATCTGTTGCAATGCTTTCTATCCCTCCTACAGTACAGTGTCTTTGATCTGTTGCTGCACTCGTTTGCTTTATTTTCTCTTTCTTCCCAGAAGAGGGCAGTATTGCTTTACAGATGTCACTTCATGCTCATTTTCCCACAATTCTGAACTGTGGCTAGTGATCTGAAGGTCTCCAGGTTTAATTCTACTGACGTTTTGTTTGTGACAGTGAAGTTTGAGTCTGATTATTAGAGTAAGAGCTATGTTTTGGGGTTACTGAATGAATTCAAGTTCTTCTGTAGGAGAACAAAGAAACAGGATCAACAAAACAAAAACGAAGAGAAATACAAAAAGTCAGCATGCTACTGCATCCAAATATACTGTAATATTTCGATCTGAGTGCAAACATGATGTTACGAGCAGGATGCTCATTATTATTTCAGTCGTGCACCAAGGTTAATTGTTCTTTATGTGTAATTTGTCTGCTGGAAATCAGATCACCTGAAACAGATGTTTAAACCACTTTTGAACAAGGTCAGAGACAATATTTGTCTGTTTATTCATTAATCGCTTATTCATATTCTTTTACGCAATCAAAGCGCAGCTCATGCAATCGGTACATAAAAGCATACTGGAATCAAAAAACTGAAAAAAGCAAAATACAGAAATCAATGGCTGCCGTTGTAATTCATTTTGGCTGGGCCTTTTCACTGCTTTTTTCCTCGGAGCGTAGGCACTGTACAAACTTGCAGAGGCACATAGCAATATTTTCTCTCTCACAAACACACACATTATAGAACCACATACACACACTCACTAGAGCACAGTGCATGTGTGCATTCGGGACTGTTGAAGGCCTTTGCCTTGAGGATCAGCCTCTCCACCAGTTTAAACAAAAGGGGCCTCTGCATGGCCTGCAGAACAAACACTCTTCCTAGAGAAAACACTGACACAGTTACACTGTAACCCATCCTACGTAAGAGGACACACTGGAACACGCACACACTCACAGCTGTGGAACGGCCCCATAGAGAGGCAGAACTATGTGGTTATCTAGAGCCCAGAGCAAATAAAGACAATAGAGGCTTTGACAGTCCAATTGTTTATGTATTTCAGTACAGTCAAAATGACTGTCATTATTCCCAGTATCTTTTTCTCTCTTTCTATTTGACTTAAGATTTAAAACAGTCTTGTTTAAAATGTGTCCCATTTTATAGAAGCTATTCTATTCGCTCTGTGTAGGTACATTAAATTCTTTGTACGACACGGTAAAAAAAACACACACACAATTTAAAAACAGGTTGCCAAACGTTTTATGTACAGTGCACATTTTGACAAAGTTCTAAAAACAGAATGAATGCAAGTCATAGAACTTGACATTTTTACAGTTACAGTTACAGTTTTTGACAGAGAACGAATACTCTCTCCACCCTGAAAGGCCTCTCTAGGTAGGTGAGTATGTTAATGTCTGTGCGTGCATGTATATATGTCCCTGAATGTGTGTGTGTGAGCCGTGTAAACATACAGTGCTGCTCTAAAAACGCTGCACCCTGTGACCCGAGAAACTGTGGCAGTGCAACGAGTTCATCACACACACACACACACACACTTAGAGGAGGCCTCTTAGAGAGGAAACACACATGCCTTCTCCATCTGACACCAACAGCTCTTACACACTAACACACAGACATGCACATATTTGACTTTTTCCTTTACTGGACAGCGGACAAACGTGTGGAAAACACGGACCCCCTGTTAATTATTGAATCTGTAAACACGCATAATATCCAAGCTCTCCCTCGGGGTGAGGTCACATGTCTGTTATGCATTCTGATACAGATCACGCTGTATGTGGCTTTAATGTTCAAAGAAGCGGAATAAGGAATGGAGAAATCGTGTGTGATATCTAAGATGCTTTCCAGGGACGCTTTCCCCTTTGCCCTTCTTCAGTCAAAGAACAGAACGGTATGTTCTACCTCTGAGCTAACACCCTTACAGTGCCACTCAAACACAACACAGACCCATGTGTGCATACACTGGATCATGAAAATGCTCAGCACAACTTCAGAATAAACACTTAAAACAACTATTTTTGGCAGCCATTTAGTACAATGTAAGTATTAAGACTGATCTATATAGAAAAGACATCCAGCTATCCAGCTAACAATTGTGGGTTGTAGAAACGTATTCCTAATGTTTCTATTAGTAACGAAAACATTTAAAATGCTATTCTAAAACGTTCAAAATGTCCCATTTTTTAGACGCTGTATAAACGTCCAGTTTTTCTGCAACGTTATTGCTTGGTTATAGGAACGCTATTCAAACGTTTTTTATATTATAACATTCCACTAACAACTTTAGAAGAACGTTCAATAAATATGATTCCTAACATTAAAAAATTCTACTAACATAAGAGCAAGAATAGGCAAAGTTCTGAGAACATCCCGTTAGCTGGGTAGACAAAGTTTCCTTTAAAATACTGAATATTACCATCGGTGTAAAAAAATCCTCTATTTCTTCATACACTCTCTCTTACTCACACATGAAATATTTTGCTCATATCAGAGATGTTCTGTGGTTTTAGGTGTCCAGTAAAAAGACCACATTGAAAAAAGGACATGAAGAAATGCACCTCTCAACATGTTGCTCAAGAAATCAGCATTTGGACTGCAGCCAGAAATCCTGACACTGTACTTAGAAGCTGTACATAGAACATAGTAGTTTTCTGTCAAGCCACATTCCAGAAGTCTTTTTCCAGCTTGAGAATGGACACCTCAATCATTAACCTGTTTAAGAGAACCCAGAGCTCTTTCACTGTTACTGGCATTCTAGCCTCTCAATTTCCACAGAAATGGATATCATAATGGGGATAGGGTTTCCAGACTGACTATGACAGAATGAAGAGCTTTTAGATTACAAAGAGGAACCAAAGATTTCTCTTCAGCTGTACACACATTAATACAGCCATGTGTTATAAACAGAATAGAATTGAACTGATGGTTACAGCGTGTTTTACGTGTATATACCAAATGTCCCTGCAAGAATGGTAAAAGTCACACACACCTACATTGTGGGGACCAGCTAGAGGTCCCTACACGGGGAAATTGATTATTAAACATACCAAACGATGTTTTTTGGAAAATGTATAAATGCAAAAAGGCTTTCTGTGAGGGTTAGGTTGAGGGTTAGGGGATATAATATACAACATGTACAGTATGAAAGTCATTATGTCTATGGAAAGTCCACACAAAGCATAGAAACCTAATATGTGTGTGTGTGTGTGTGTGTGTGTATGTACGACTCCATGATTAACCATATGTTTCTCTGGATTTTTATGTATGAAAGTATAATAAACACAGCAGTCACTTAATAGCTTTCTCGAATTGCTCTGGCAGACCTTCATACACGCACTCCGGTCCTCACTCTGTCATGTATAATGTACACAGAGGCTCTTTCACGGTCTCTCAAGACATGCTGAAAGGCTAACGATGTGTTAGGAGATTTCTTCTACATATAGCGAAGAAAGACAAAGCGATTCTGTTTCAGACCCGCTAAATAAACCCTTACAGACTGCACTCCATGACAAAGGGAGTACGAATGCCTTGCACGAAAATGTCATAAACAGATGTTTCCCAGGCAAAAAATGTGAAAATCATTAAGACTGTGTGCGGACGTTAGGAGAGACAGTGCGCTCTATTGAAATTAATCAGTGATTTAACATTGGAATGCGATTTTTCTCGGTGCCTGGATTTACAACCTGGAGGAACGCCTGTAACGCATTCAGCGACGCCTCCCTAAAGCAGCACTACGAAATCCTGCAGGAGAACATCCAGTGTCGGATTTGTAGATCACTGTGTAATCTGTTTTGCCTGTGTTTTTTATATTTAACTATACATTTATTTTGTAGCTTCATACTCTTACGCTATGTAACAATTTGTTTTTACTTACCGAGAACTCCATTATCATCGTGTCATCGTGTGTTGAATTGCACACATACACACGAGGGGAAACATTTTACAATACAAAAACAGACGCGTTTTTATAATCACACACGAGAATTTATAATAGTAACGCTCGTAAAAACACACATAAACACTCACGCCGCTAATGACGCACACGCACACAACTGATGTTGAAGAGAGGGGAGAACTCTGTATATTGTCACATTATTTGCATAATATTTTACATAACTGTGTGTGCCAGTGTGGTTCTAGGGTTCTCAGCTTCTACTTTTCCAGTTCTGGAGAAACCCGTTTCCTGTCATTCTTTGGTATATTTAAGGATGCATGTCGATGCCCTATTCTGATGTCTGTGGTACCGTTTACAATATCCATCCACACTAGACTCCTTTTTGAAGCGGCAAATTGTCTTGCCTTGGAATTTCACAGCAGAACAACAACTCTCATCTCAATACCTCAATAAATTCAACCTAACAGAAAAACATTCAGGTCTACGAGAATGTCAGGACAGTATAGTACAATAAAGCGCACAATACTTGATCTAATATCATCTATTTCTGGATGGAGATTTGTGCTCCTGCTTTGGTTGGAGGCACAGTAAGGTAAACAGTATAAGTGTGTGTATAAGTGTGTGTGTCAGTGAGAGAGAGAGTGGTGCATGAAGAAATAGACGGTATTTTTACACAGCTGGGTCAGACTTAGCCCAAGGCATCTCTGTCACACTCTTTCTCCGTCTACCACACAGCTAATGGTGTCAGATTTGAACTCAATCCACAGAGGGAAAGAAATGTCCAAGTGCTTTATGAAGTCTCTCTCTCGCTCTCTCTCGCTCTCGTTTAAATCTCTGCTCCCTGCTCACACTTCTAAAGCAGCAATTAAACATTATGTTTTCATTTTTGTGAATCGAGTGTACAGAGATTGTTCAATATATATCAGTGGTATACATTATTCTGTTGTGGTACTACTGTATATTTATGCAATTACTGCAATAAATCGTGAATGTTGTCAAGGCTAAAGAGAATTGTTAGGCATGACAAGAAGCCCTTAAGCCATGACCACTCAAAAAAACACTCTTAGAGTACCAGTACTTAGAACATACATTTCATATTACTGTTCCCATTAAAATACAGTAGTTAAACACAAGTGGAGATAACGTAAAACCTCACAATCTCCGCTATTTCTGCTGTTCTACTTACAATACCATGCATTATATTTGACACAGACTGTCAGACTTCATCTACGTCAAAAAGTCTAACATTCCTTTACATATACAGTAAAAGCTGAGATCTGAATTTCAATGCATAGGACATTGAACTTTCTTTGTGCTTGTGGCCAAGAGCCACTCGGCAAATTCTGCTGAAGCTGTTCTTCTGAATTTAGCCAGCGAAACGCAAAGCACTTGCTAACTATGGACTGAGCAATCTGATGCTTGTTTTAATTAAGTCCACAGCATGTCATGGAGCACTGAGAGGTTTATATAGCGGTTTATATAGTTTTGAGCTATTTGTATGGCCACATATAAAAAAATACATAGTTGTGTACTATTACTCTCAATCATTGATGTTAATGCATGTGGGGATGCATAAACTATTAAACATGTCAATAATGCAGATCTTGGGAATGTTAATATAAAAACAAAATTAATATGAAGTCAGGAATGCATGTGGCAGAACAAAAGTCCTCTGTCTACAGGTGCAAACTTTCTCTATGAACTAACAACAGAAATAAAGCATGAGCGAACAAGAGCGAGTGAGAGAGAAAAGCCACTTTCGGTCAATTCATATGAGGCATGGCGGTTTTGGCAGTTGCTCTGGGCAACATGCCATTGTTTACATGTGGGAGGGAATATTGCAGGGCTGAGCGATGCTATTGGCAGAGGACAAGTTACACTCTATCAACAAAGATTTTGAAATCTTGTGGTGAACTCAGCAGTTCCAATTCATGTCATCGAGTTATAATATTAAAATAACTTTACTGAATTAACGCCAGTACAGCGGTCTTTTATCATGAAACTAATTCTAATGAAAAATATATGTTAAAATGTTATTGGTAACATTATCCAAACTCAACTTTCGGTGAAAGAAAAAGCACCATGAAATGAACAACATGTATATATAACTGGATATATACACAAGACTGGAGCACAGAGCTATGTGGTTTATTTTTAATAGCTTTGATTTATTGATGTACCGTTAACGATTGTTTATATATAGGCTTTATAGTATAAATTGTGTATTGTGAGGAGGAACTTTAGAGGTTTTGCAATAATACAGGTAGACAGAAGTAGAGCAAAGGTAATACGCGAGTAGAATATTTACTTAAATACCAGAGACACTCCGAACAAACACACACACACTACAAATACACACTGCAGCATCATTCGTTCATTCACAAAGAACTGTTACAGATCCTGAACTGGTGTCACTCACCACTCAAACAGCCACAATCACAGAATCATGATCGAATCTAATGGTGTGTTCAATTGTCACTGTAGCTAATTCAGTTCAGTTCAAATCAGCACCCAAGCAAGAACAGAGCTTGGCCGCAATCTGAACTTTGACCTCTGCAGGACCAAGGTCTCTCATGACCTCATCCTTTCCTTTCACACACAAACACACACACACACACACACACACACACACACAAAGGGAGTCATCGTGACCTCTCGCTCCTCTGTATGAAGCAGCTGAGCCAGCAGAGTGAAATGACAACTAATCTGATTAAATGGAGGAGGAAAGGGATGAGAAAGACTGAATCAGACACAACAAGTTTGTGTGTCTGGACGCACACAGAATCGGTCACAAAATGGTGCATTATATATCTTACATCCTATATATCCCTATGTATCTTGGCTTTAAAGATAGTATTTCAAGTTAAAAAGAGGGCTTGAGACTTCTGCATTCTGTTGTGCTCCCTCTAGCTGTTTTCGAACACAGGAACAACTTTACGCAAACACCTTTAAACACACCCAATGGGGGTCAGCTGAACCCAAAACCAATCTAATTATACAGATTTTTTAAGACCAATTAAATAGTCATTCAGGCAAACCACCAACCCATCTCTACTGCACACACACACACACACACACACTTAAGTTCATCCCACAGCTATTCTGTTACTAAATGCTCTCAAATGTCTCCTCTTTCATTTTTCCCCCTCATGAAGCTTTCTTGTTCTCTCTTGCTGTGAGTGAGAGACAGCAGTGAAGATTTGGGGCTGTCTGTTTCATCAAGTGCTGACAGCAGTGATACACAGGTTTGTGGGTGAAGCAAGTGTTTAAAGTCCAATATATGGCCAGAGGACAGTTTGGAGGATTGTGAGTGTGTGTTTGAGTTTCCAGCGTGAGGAGAGAATGATAAGCGAATGACCTTCACATGTGACTATTGTTATTTTTCACAGGTTTCTGACACTAAGAATCCATGGCATGCAAAGGGCGCATGTATCTCTCCTCCTTAGTAATCCCCTCCCTGCCTCCTTCATTCTTACTTAATGTAAATCTCCTTCTTACTCATTCGCTCTGTTATTCTTCTGTCATGAATCAGTGGGGCTGATTCCTCTCATTCACAGATTCCCCCTTTTCTATTTGAGCGCAGAAGTTTTAAGTTCACTAAGTTCAAAAAGTGGGTCTATTTTAGGTTCAGTTTCCCCTCAGGATATCCTTTTGGACAGCCCCCAAAGCTCATACAGAAAGTTGCCGAACAACTTTTGGGAGCTGTGCGTGCACCCCTTTTCACTAATGCAGTGCAAGTATAAACATTTCAAAGCTCGTTGTTAAGTCCTGCGCTAATTGGTGAGTGATTATGTGGATACAGAGTGATAAGAACTGATACGAGCTTTTTCCTACGTTGCTTTTCTAGCAAAGTCTTATCAATCAAACCAGAAGCACACACAGACAGCTGTGAGGAACTGCTTTGATGCCATCTAAACTGTGTGTGTGTGTGCCTCATCAAAACTCAAGGGAGAGAGATAGACTATTTCTGGATGCAGTAAATGTCTGGATGTCTGAATAAAGGAGACACAGACGAGATGGGAGAACGACAGCAGCTGAGTCCGGCATAAAATGCAACAGAGAATAACTCCTCCGACAGCATTCCACAAACACACATACATGCACTCATACACTTACAGTATGCTGACATGCATGCACATGCATGCACACGTATGCACACGGACACATGTATGATACACATTGCGTAAGTGTGTTGCGGTTTTACGACCCATACAACACATCACATACACACACAAACATTAATTTGTGCTCTCCCCTGCAAACGTGGGTTTTACCAAGCATATACAAATATTAATTTGAATGTCATCACAACTAGAGTATTATATTTAAAATAAACAAATAGGCAGATTAAATATGCATGCGCAAGCTGCCTCTTTCGACATATATAGGCCTATATGAACACAAAGCTTCCAAAAGTGTTGCTACATAACACACACTGTATGTTAACATGAACAGAGTTTTAAACAGCACAAGTCTAGACAAACGAAGAAAACCGAAGAGTGTGCTAACTTTAGATGCTCCCACTGCTCCCATGAACTGAAAAACTGTACCGAGAAAATCACGCTTACTGGTACCCACAAACACACACATCCGTGCGTTGACACACACACAACACCAGACTCCAGAAATGTACTTACCCGCTATAGCACAACTTCATCTCTCTGTTCTGTATGCCGATACGTCCTTTACATTCACTCCTTCATCAACACACCTTTTCCTCTCCTTCAGATCTCTCTAGTTCTCTTTACTTTCTTCCTTTAGGAGTCAGTTAAATCCAGTTTCAACCTCCACCCCGAACAACAATAAGAGAGAGAGAGAGACAGCGAGAGAGCGATTGCTCCAGACAGAGACACTCAGTGAAAAGACCACTGCCACTTTTCTACATACTCTCTCACCCCCACCCTCCTCTGCTCTGCTCTGCTCTGCTCTCCTCTGCCCTCCCCTCCCAGAGACTCAGTCCTGCAGAGGAGCAGAAGCTATCCGGCATGGTCCAAAGTCCATTTCAACTTTAGCATGTGTGTGTTTGAGTGTGTAAAAGAGGAAGAATTTTTGACTGTTTGCTCTGTGCTGGATTTGCATCCGCACAGCGTCTACAGTTATGTGAGCATATGCCTTAATTTGACTCATCTGGCTCACTTGGTGCTTTAGGCAAGATTAGTCTCAAAAAATGTTCTGTTACTTATATCACAAATTATATAACATATATACAGGCATATTAGTTTAATGGGACAGTTTTTGTTTAATGTGCATGGGACACAAAAAAATTTTTTATTAACTATTATATTTTATTAACTATTTTATATTTTTTATTATTTTGGGCGAGTTAATCCAGTTAGAATTCACAAAATTTACTCAAGAAATAGTATCTACTCAAGTATCAGCTTCTGTGTTGTCTAACTTTAGATGTCATGTGTAAGTATAGGAAAGAAGTCGCCAAAACGTGTTTTCTTATCCACGTCATCAAGCAATTAATAAGAAAAAAGGACATAAGACAAATAGATATTCAACATTATACTGTGATTTTATACAGAATATACTAATGATTGTGATTTTATATACACCGTTCACTGTTCTCATTGCCTAATACTGTTGCTTATGCCAAATAGCATAATTATCCTATCAGACAAGATCTCATTCCTCCAAGATCCAAGCTATAAAAACAACTGTGCCTGAAAGAGATCAAACACTTCTTGTAAATGCTGTGTATGAAGCAGAATAAACAAGAACGTTCTCAACTGTGTGTGTGCGCACTTGAGAGTAATCTGAATGCTCGCTGGTGTCTGTCCTAGAAATCCCTCAATCTAATATATCCCACCAACAGAGGATCTGTCTGCACATAATCTCCTCTTTTTACCCTGACCCACATTCTCACACACATAAATATCAATACTTATATAATGTTAATCTCCATCTCCATATTATCTGTCAAACAGATAGAATGTTTATATATGTATGTACAAGATAAGGTACGAAATGTACCACACACGTCAGCATGGTCACAAACATGCATCCATCTCAGAACACAGTACTTGTATTTACAGTCATTTTGATCTGATAGTCAAGCAATCAGTAGGGCCTTTCATTGGGCTAAACAGGCCACATTCACTGTGTGGGCATAAGGCATCTGAGTCAAATCCTGATAGAAATCAGAACCTCAACACCATCATCTTGTATCTACGAATTAACACATTTCATGACTCATGCATAGGCAGCCCACTACTGTATTTATAGAACTATACGCAGCGATCATTGCTTTTGCATGTGAATGTATAGGACCCATGGCTCACTGAGCCTAACTCAGAAAGGCACAGCTGTCCCCCAGAGGCAGATCGCCCTTAAAAACCTTGTATGTGCGTGTATGTGCGGCAGAAAGAAACCTACAGAGTGCTATCTGGAAATAGCTCCAGTAATCCAGTGAGCAGACAGAACATTTTGTCTGTGTTTTGCTCTGCTGGCTTTGCTGATTCATAGCAATGAGCAGAACACTGAGGACAGCAACAGTGACATCCAGACTTTGACTGGTGCGGTCGGGCTTAGACAGTGATTGCTTGGGTAATGTGCAGCGTGGTCCAAATAGTGACCCTGCTCTTATCTAAAGTGCTGATTTTGGTTCCCACACTTTTAGGTCATGGAATTTTCATGACTTTTCCATAATCTTTAAATTTTTTTGTGATTATTGGGTATGCTATATGGAAAAATACAAATTGGGTTTCAAATTTTTATTGAAAGAAATGAATTCGAATGAAGAATTTGCTCACAAATGATCATACGGTCTGAAAGCAAGCTAAATAATCAGCTGATGACATATTTTAGAGCTGGATAAACTGAAAGAGAGCTAGAACTAGAAGTGTATATTTATCATTATGATGGCCCGGAAACCACCATTTAAAATCTAGTATTTCCAGGTTTTCCACTGAAATATTAAAGGTATTATTGTAAGGAAAATGACTGTTAGCACACATTAGTTGCACTTCTCCTCTGTCACTCTGAAAATCTCTGGATTGGTAATATCTGCAGCCAGACAGGGTCGGGTGGATCCAGGTCAGTAAGATACTCACTTGAGAATAGTCTGTCTGCTACGTAAACCGCAGCCCACGCACAATGTTCCAACTCACTACAATGTCACTTTGATTTAAATTAGGGATGCTTTGGGTTCTTCCGCCACAAAACTTCTTTTCAGCTGTGGAAATGTCCGTCGTGTTTCAATACGCGGACAAAACAGCAAAAAGAAGATTAGCGTCAGTAATTCTTTCAGTGTATTTGCTATCTGTCCTTGTCATTTTTCCAATTCATTGTTAGGGTTTGTGTGTGTGATAGAGAAACAGACACAGTAGGGAAGACTTCTTACACCCCATAGGGCACCCGACTGATACCTAAGGTCAAAGGCCATGAGAAACCTAAAGAACAAAAGGACTCTTGTGAGCAGTGAGAGAGAAAAAAGCACTCGTACCGAATATGTGCAAGTCTGTCTGTGTGGTATCGCAGATACATGGACCTACACTTGTCCGTTCTGAAAGAAAAGAAAGAACCTATAAAAGGTGACAAAAGAAGGACTAAACCTAAGAACATTTCCCCAAAAGTAACAGTTATCTCAGCCTCCTTCAGTTCATTCCATTGACCCCTCAAAGAAATCACCATATAAGTATTTCCAAGACAAAACACAAGCAACAAAAGAGTAATTTATGAGTAAACATACATAAATATACTAAACTGTTGACTGTCTCAAGCTAAGCGTCCACACCGCAACTCTAACTCACTGACTTGTGCACACTATAAGAATATGAATCTCCACACAACTAATCGCAGACTAAGCACACTAACTACAGTTAAAAACGTCAATGATGTCGATAGTACATGTTTATGCTCAAAATATCTGTTTTCTCAGGCCTGAAAACTGATAACATCTTTAAAATAGGATCAGAATTCATGTTTCAGTTAGTTCAAATCAGAAGCCTGAAGCCGGTAGCAGTATTGCTGAGATTCTTTCTGTATTCTTTTATTTTTAATTGTTTCTATTGCGTTCTTTTAGTTACTTTAACATACATTTACATTCCTGCTCTACACCAGCAGGTGACCTGGAGGTGTCTTATGGCCGCTTGAACAATTGACAGGGGTTCACCTTTGATTGGCTAAGTAACCCATAAACACGGCCAACTGTCATTCTATCAGTGTCACCTGACGCCCTTGTATTGTTGTGACTCAAGTAAAGGACCAAACAGGAAGGGATTAAGTTTGTTAGTCCTCCACACCACCACAACATTTTTCCTCAGTGGAGTTAACCATAAGTCCTTTTCTCGCTAACAGTCAGGCCCATCTGTGTTGATCTGAATTATGGAACAACTGAGCTTGAAGATGCAGCAAAGTCCATATTTATTTACAGCAGTAAACAATGAGTTGGGCTCCGTTTCACTTCCTACTGTACGTATTGCCTAAATGGATACAGCAAATAGCGCTCCATCCACAAACCACAAGACTTATTTCAAAGCATTGCCATTATCATGTTGCAGAGATAATAACACAATACTTTTATATGCTTAACAAAATACATTGCATAAAAGATTTAAGAATTATCACTTTAGATGATCAATTTGTCTGTGATTAATCATTATTTTTATGATTCATTATTTTTATTTTTATGATTCTAAATAATTATATTTAGAATCATCATTTCTCAAGGTGTCTGTGGTTTATCAATTAAATTTAAAATCATCATTTCTCATGCTTTGACCGCCATCTTGGATTATTTTTTTGCATTAAGCATTACTCATTGAATTATGGGATTGTTTAGGTACATGCAATGCTGCCCTAGATTTTGGCCAAAACATGTTATCTG
>JAZGTJ010001800.1:37394-49937 GCA_036877575.1 Botia almorhae
TTAAAATAAAGATTAATCTGTTTAATGACATCGTAGAATAACGTCTGAACTGTCATATACGTTTTATATTGATCAAATGCAAAGAACCTGAATTATTGGTTAACCTGTCTCTGCCCTAGGAAATAAACCGATACATTTTCCCACAAGTTCCTCAACAGTAACAATGACAGTTTTAACAATAAGATCAACAATATCTTAAATGTATCTCATTATCAATTTACCTACTTTAAAACATGTCAGTGTTTTATTGACAATTTTGACATTGCAAGCCTTGTTGATGACATCACTACATTCACTTCGCGGTATTAAAGTTCGCGCGTATTTTCTATTACTGCCCTTTTTAAAACAGGTGCTTATTTTCTATACCTGGCGCAGTTCCGGGTTTTTTACGTCATTGCGCAACCTTCCGTCATGACATATAAACGCTTAAACGTAATCAAGTACATGCTTAATCAAAAGTACACAATTAAAAAAAATATTTTATGTTATTGTACCATATTATTTTAATACGGGGGTTTATAGTAAGCCGGAAATGACACCGAATCTGTTATTGTAGCATTTTACTGACCGACACTGATAGCAAACCATATAAAAACGTGCATACCAGCAAAACATAATCAGGATGACATCTAAAAGTAATAAACCTTAGATAAATAAATGATAAACACTGACACGATATAGCATAATAGCGTCATTTAAAACAGAACAATTGAACTTAAACAGAACTTTCTGAATATCCCCACAGAGCTGTGCGACAATAGCTGTACTATATAATAAAAGTGTGTATAAAAACTCACACTTTTATTATATTAATATATTATATTAAACTCACACAAAAACTGTGTATAAAAGTATAAAAAACTCTTGAATGCAGAATGGCAAAAGATTTATTTGCACATATGCTTTACAAACAGTGTGCATTAGGTCTCAAAATAAATGTTAACAATTTTTCAAAAGGTAGTTTTTGTGGCTGAATGTCATAAGCTTTTGGAATATTTTATGAGAGTGCATTAAACTCGAATACTAATTCAAATACTTTGAGTATGTGAATGAATAATTTTAAGCTGTTTACATTCCTTAAAACTGACCATCAATACCCCTAAATACATAAAACAACCTGAATGAAGGCAGAAATTCATATTAAATGATAATGGAATATGTTTTGGGACAAACTGAAAAATGAATAATAATACTAATAAACTAAACAGTAATTTGTAGTATTCATTTTTACCCCCTTTATGGTACTTAAATTTCAATAATTCAATGTTTTTTCAGTCATTGATCGATACAGCTTTCAAGAGCACGTAAAACATCACAAAACCTCATCAGTATGAACAGCATCAAGACAAACCCTGTGCCAAGCTGAGATTTACAAACATACATTACATACATTTATGCATTTGCCAGAGGCTTCAATCTTACAGTGAATTCAAGGTACACAGTTTATCAGTACCTGTGTCCCCTGGGAATCAAACCCGCAATGAATCAAACCCAACGCAATGCTTTACCAACTGAGCCACAGAAACACTAGTCTGAGTATGTTTTATGTACATCCCTAAGAGCATCAGAAACCAATGATTCACTGTGTTCCTCAAAAAGAAATCAATGAAGCACTTTGGCTCCTCTTCCATGACTCCCAACATGACTCTTCCTTTTAAGTATGCTTCTAAAACATGCAGTGACAATATCACCTCTCAGTTGAACAATGCCTGAATCAGCTCGGTCAATCTGGATGTGTTTATCCGTTGGTAAACATGCAGTTACACACGATGGAGTAGCTGTGTGTTGCCATTATTGGAAGAACTGATTTTTTCATGGTAGACATGTTGTATGGTAGAGAATGGTTTAATTTAATAGGGTAATTATTAGCATTTTCCTCATCTGACACATGAACAAATATTGAACCACGCCGACACACAAACACTCACTCACACCGGGTTTCAGAAAGCTAAACTTCAAATATGGCTAGTTAAGAATCTTCATAAGTCTTCTTAAATTCATCTGTGCTGGAGATGTCTCGCTCGGATTCATTAATGGGAAGCTTGAGAAGGTAAAACGGAAGGTTATGTAACTGCCGGATTTCCTTAAAACTCAATGGATACTAAAAAGTTTGAATTGTTCCAACGATTTTCAACGACAGGAATCATTTTAGCAAAAGATCAACAAATACAAAATATTAACCTTTTCCTACACCCTTGGCACATATGGTCCAGCCTTTTTAAGCCAATTTTGACCTTTTAATCATAATAAGTAAATGCGCTGGCTCAGCACACTGTGACAAATAATAAAAAACTCTTCTCTTAATATGAAGTGTATTGCACACATCATTAGGTATGCCTTCACCTTATCATTAAACGTCAGATGATTGGTGGCTAAAACAGAAGATCAGGAAATACAGATGACATATACAGTATCAGTAACAGATATGCGTACGGAAGTGCCTGGACTGGAGAGAAACACTGCATTATATAGAGATCTATATAGTCATTTGCTATGGCTAAATTTCAATAACTAAAAATAATATAACAGGAAAAAATATAAAGCACCAACATAATATCTTTACATCTATCTTAGGAGTACATAAATAAATGCAATTATAAATTTTCCATTTAAGGGTGAAACACATCAAATGATTTTTACTGTACTTACTATATACAGACATGTTATGCATTAATATACAATTCTTTACATTGTTGAAGCATCCTTTCCTGTTTGGTTTGATTTTCAAGTGCTCAGAAAGTAAAGCTCACCACACTCGCCCACAGAAATGCGTTCCTGCTTGTAACGGCTGCACGTAACATTATTCAATCTGCTGCTTTTTAATACATCGAAACCATTTGTGACACTGTCTTTAAAAGTTTGATGAGGGTTTAAAAGCAACCCTACATGCAAAAATGACTGACAGCATTTGTGATCTTTAATTACCGTCTCTAAGCTCTATAAGTAATAGTTTTCCCAAAATATCCTATATTTGCAATGTGTTAAATTGCAGCAGCACGTTAGCAAGGCACAGGGCGAATGTACTGCCCCCCGCATCTGTTTCTACACTACTTTAAGGCTGCTTTGTTTAAGTCTGTCTGATTGCCAGATTCTTCTCTTGTGCTTTGAGGAAACTGGTTTGCGGGCTCGTAGCAGGTCTGAGGGGAGATGTAATTGGAAAATCTTGCTGCAAAAGGTTGTGCATGTCTTTTTTCACAGTGTATTAGGAAGAAGTTTTCCTACGGAGTCTAGTAAATTGGAGTTTGCGAAGGGTGGGAAGACCCGAGTCTAGTGGCATCCATTTGGAAAGCGTTGGATGATGACTCATCATTTCACCGCAATCGACATATACTCTGTCTTGACAGCCTGTGTGAAGACACACGGTCTATGTCTGAAGGTGTCATGTTTTAGATGTGTTTGCAGAGAAGTGTTTAAACTTTAACCTTTTACCTTTGACCCTTGAGCACATTAGGGGAATGTAAATAGCAAATATTACTGCTCAGATATATATTAAGACCAGGAGTCATAAAGATGTGTACTGCAGAATTGCAAGAACTTGGCTATGGAAGCAGGAGCCTGTAGTAGTGCTATGATGCAAGTCCAGGATGAAAGGTGTACCACAAAGCACATCTCCTTTGCCTTTGGAGGAAGAGCAACGGCAATAAAGTTGCAGCGCATTTCAATCCTGCAGCAGCGTTTCCCTCCAGTTAAAGCTATGATTGGGTCCGTGGGTGAGCGGCAGGATGGGCGGGTCCACGAGCTGCCAGACACCCGTCTCACCCATCTCCTCACAGGCACAAAAGCCTAAGTAAGGTATCTGCGAGAGAGACAGGAAGAAGACGATGCGTTCACATCCCAAACTATTCAGAGATATAATATTTAAAAGCACACAAGAGAACCGACCTTTCTGACCACTTGCACAAAGTCTTTAGAGTTCTGTGGGGTGAGTCCCTGTATCTGCCTGGTACAGGCCTCCAGAGAGGAAGCGTGAGCCACAATCAACACTGTATTTCCTGTTTGTAGGAAACCATAGCAACCAGGTGAGCTTGAAGCTTCTTTTAACATCATACATTCAGATTGCTATATAACGAAATCATGACCCACCCAAATTATTGCACTCTGACAGTATCTCACGCGTGACTTGGAAGCTGCGGCTGATGTACGTTTCGTAGGACTCAGACACGCCCAGTTTACTGATGGGTATATGAGGTCTGGAAGGGAACAAGGCAACTTGAGAATAATTCAGTTTCTGCAAAGGAACTGATTTATGAAACCAGATGGAGCCGTGAAACATTCATCCTATTAAAACTGCTAATGTGCGACTTCCAAATGCATTACTTGAAATGTATACCAAATAACACTCTCTATAAGCGACACTGTAATATAAAGTGTAGCATAAATGGGTGTATACTGCGATAAGGAGTAATAAAATACATACAAGGTGCATCATCATATAATGATTATGTATAAGCACCTGTACGTTGTGTCTACACTAAGGTTAGCAGCTGCCAGATCGCCAGGAGGGATCCAGGAAGGTAATGAGGTTCCCGATACCCATTTAGTCCACTCAAACAGACCTGGCTCAACTCTAATCTTGGTCTTCCCATCTTGTTGAAGACCTGAGACATATATAAAAAAGGCTTTAAGGGTGGAAATTGGCACAGATCCTGTGAAATGATACTGATAACGTCCCTTCCGTGCCTCACAATACACACTTAACAGCAAAACATCTGATTCATGAGGGGACAAAGGAAATATGAAAGAAAGATGAAGGTGCTGTTATACCTCTGAGGATATTATAAGCTGTTTGCACGCAGCGCAGGGATGGGGAACAATATACAAAGTCTATCACTGTGTGGCTTTCCAGCAGGGCCTCACCTACAAAACAATCAAATATAAACACAAATTAAACTGTTGCTTTAGATAAAAGAAATGTAAAAGTGAAGTGTATTGTTTTTGTAGCACTAGTTGCTACGAAAACAGAATTGCCAAACAGAATTGCAATAATGATCATTGTGGGAGTCATTGCTTTGCATTTTATATTTCCTTTTTTAAATCAGTTCTTTTAGATTCCGAGTTGGTCTCGAATAATGTTTAATGGGAACCTGTAAAATGTGAACTGAAACAATTATTGCTTGAATTAATCTATTTCGGAATCACATGTTATAAAGCTGCCAGCTAGCACCACCATAACAGCTAACAATTTTAGGTTTTAAGAATGTTTCCTTAACATTTCTATTAGGTAACGAATACATATCAAATGTTATTTTGAAAGTTTAAGGAATGTTTAAAATGTACAGTTTTGTAACATTGTATTAACATTATTGCTTGGTTTTAAAAAAAAATATTTATGTAACATTTTTAAAAAATTCCACTCACTACTTAAGACTAATGTTTTTCGATATACATGTTATTTAACATTACAAAATGTTCTCCTAACATTAATGCAAGAATGTTTAAGATAACGATGAGAGAGCTTTTAGAGAATGTTCTAAGAATGTGATGTGGCTTAATGGTGAGTGTTTAGGTCACTACAATAACTTCCAAACATGTAAAAATGCACACAACATCATTGGTTTGTTATTCTGAAGATCATATAAAAAAGGAAGTCATGTGATCTTGCCCTTAATGGGTATTTAGAAATGACCAGGGACTGACCAACTAGACGAGCCTGTGTGGATCCAAACACAGTTATTGGGCAGTCCTTATCATAGTCCCTGTAGCCTCCACTTCTCGCTGGGAGACTGGCTGGCATATTGAGGTTAGACCGCACATACCGACCTGCTCAGAACACAGCAAGCATACACAACTGAGTATACAGCCATAAACTGAACATCAATTTACGAAGAACAGCTTTCAGTACAGATGCATCTAGAAAACAGAAGAGCCAGTGAAGCTAAAAGATCTGGAAATCTGAACTTGGACCTTTGGCATCAAAGCACTGATTGATCCAGTGTTTCCCAAACACTACGTCCATTCTCTCACCATGACGACACACAAACAGCGTCCTCTTAGGCATTTGAGACTGATTGGGTCGTAGGACCTAAAACAGACAAAAAGTTTAAACAAGACATCACCATTCATTAAAGACATTATTCAATAACCATAAACGGAACAGTTCAACCCAAACATACATATTCCCTCATTTTTTATTCACCATGTCATTCCAGAAAAAGCTTTTGGAACTTTAGGAGAATTTTGGGACAAAAGTGTGTAAGTAAATAATGACAGAATTTTTATTTTAGGGTACATATTTCCTTTTAAAAACTGTCTAATCAACACAAGATAAAAGACACTACTTTACCTGCATAGGCTGACATATCACACTAAGACCGGATGCATCTATTGAGATGGGGTCGTCAAGGAAACGACCGTCTAAGTGTGTGTCAAGAAACATCCCACCCATTGCACCCCTGCTATTGGTCGGTGGGGTCCCATTAAGGAAAGAGAAAGACCTGTAAAAATACATATGCAATAGGGTATAGAGAGCTAATACTGAGGTAATTGGTCAGTTGTTGCCTTTAATTCCAGCATACCATACTATTAGTACCATGGGAACTCTACAGTACATCCAGATTTAGTTCATCCAGATCTTTAAATCCAGATTTATGATCCATCTTACCCATGAAAGACCCAAGTGTCACACTCATCTGCCCGGTTGACGTAATTTTCCGGCAGTAGTCCAGATAAGCCTGTGCTCATGGAGGTCCCATAGACCCAGCCCTCACTGGCAGTGGCCTGTTCTAAAGATGACATGAAGATGAAGTCACCAGGCACCAGCTCCAGCTCGTCATCATTCTGAGGCACATAAGGGTACATCACCCGCAGGGTCTGAAAGAGACAAGAGAGATCAATACATGATAACCTTAACCTGCTTCTCTAATATTACCAAAAACACTTTTGATTAAAGATATTTAGCAATCAAAAAACCAGGCAGCCACCCATAACATCCTTCCACAAAGGGTTTCAGTTTGATATACATTGAGTAACTGAAATAAGTACATGATAGGCCAAAGTAAAATCACAAGCTCTATCACAACAGCTTTAGAGGTTATGACCATTAAGTTGTTAACAAAAAACTGAGGATGTCATTATTTGGACTACCTCGTGATTGGCAAATCGGATGTCCCGTGAAAAGAGTACAGCCTGCCAATCACAGCAGAGGCTTATGTCGACACCTTTGGCAAGTTTCTCTAATGATGCATGATGATTGGATTGGAAGTGGTAAGCCAGAGTTACATGGAGCTGTTTTTTATGGGGCTCCACATGAACATCTGGGGAGAGACAGCGAGAGAGTCAGAGGGAGAGAGAGAGAGAGAGAGAGAGAGAGAGAAAGGATTTTAAATACTTTAGATTACACAATATCTCATTGCACGCAGCTGTGCTGCAAACACATTAGCAACATATTTTCATGCCATTAAAAAACACCAAAACTGAAATTAAAAAGTGGCAGAAAGGAAGATATTAAGGAAGAAAGAAACAAAGAAGGTAAAAACATAACATTTAAATTTAAGAAAATGGCTTTATTGTTTCATCATTAGTTATAACAACAAACCCCTAAGATACACAAACGCATAATACAAACTCATTCATACACTCACCGGCTTTAGAAACTGCCTCACTGGCGAAGTCTGCAGCAAAGCTCTTGATCACCTCAGCCACCTTCTCCTCCACGAAGAGACCAATGAAGTTAGAGGATGAGTAGAACTCAAGGGGGACAGGGGAGGGAAAACGACCTCTCCACTGACCCACCACTGTCTGCAGAGCTTCACAGAGGGCATCTACCTTACTGTCTGCACACTACAGTGAGAGAGAAAGAGAGAGAGAGAGAGAAAGGCAGAAATTCAAGAACAGGAATGTCATGAACTGATATTTTATGACACTTCCAAAAATCTATTTTTGTGTTCTATAACCAAAATAATAGCAACGCGTGACAATTTTAAGATCCTTCTACAATTTTCTTTTCAAACACACATTATACTTCTTTATGATATTGTCTAAATGCAATCAAAAAGTGGCATTAAACATAACAACACTAATAAAGTGTGTACACAGACATATACAGATGGATGTGTTGATGAAGCGTTCTGACCATGAAGAACTGGCAGAGGGTTATGTGTGGGAAGATGTTGTGAGCTTTGTTCTTGCCACAGGTGATGCGACTCTGTTGCCAGAAGTTGGAGAGCTGGTTGAGCAGAGGGCCGCTGGGTTTCAGGTACAGCACGTACTCTCTGGGTAACGGATCGTCCAGGAACGGATCATCTACATGAGAGAACAACCTGCAAAAATAGACGTAGTCATTTTAGATATACTTTGCAAAAAGCTATGAAGGTGTGAGGTCCAGTATGTGCTGAGTCCAAAGCTAATGAGTTATACAAAATATTAGGGCCAAATATTAAGAAACAACTTAACAAATCAAATGAAATAGGAAACTGGTAATGGAACAGGAAACCGGAAAAGGAAACCGGAATGGAAAATGTTTGTCCAGCAGAGGGCAGCAGTTAACCATTAAAGGTACACATCTTGCTAATTGAGAATGAAACATTACATATAAACCCTAAAACACCTTCTGATATTGTTTGACAAATGCTCTTTCCTGTATTAAAATATTTGCTTTTGAATCTATGTCTGAATGGAACATACGAAAAGATCTGAATTAGAATAGAATTACAATTATTTGTTATGTGCTAGTTAAGTGTGGCATTTGGGGGAGGGATATTTTGATTATAGAGCACATATGATTGGAAAAAAATGTATATAGTGCAAGATGAGTCATCAATATTTTTAGATTGTTTTACCAGAAAAGAAATAACTAAATGCATTTATCTCCTCATGGTTAATATTTTCAGCATTTAAGAGCATACTAGCAAGCACACAACCACAAAACTCAACCTTTCATCTGGGAACATGGGGCATTTAAATATTTTTATTTCCAGCATGTGCATGTGGCTTTAAAATGTATCATATTATCATGTCAAAATCCTATTAGCATTGGCAGTTTAATGTGGTTCAACTGGAATGAACCGCTGTCAAAGCTATGGGTCACGAAGCGTGTGTGTGTGAGTGCATACTTACCAGTCACAGGCGGCTTGTACGTTTCTGCCCCCAGTCGAAACCAGAGCTTTTAGTCTATAACAGAGAGGACAGAGAGAGGAAGAGAGAGAGAGAGAGAGAGAAAGATCAGCTGAATTGCTGTACTGGTCACAAAATCAATGACCTCTTTCCGGAGGATGTTTATCAGTACATTAGTGCTGAGGAATTAGCTCAGAGATCTAAACATCAGATCACTCAGATGCTTCTATATTGTTTCTGTGTCTTTATGTGAAACCTTATTTATCATTCATCAAATCACAACAAACTTTATGATAACCCTGCTTTCCCCAGAGCAATACTGGGAAAGCAAATCTGCGCTGCATCATCTTTTGTTTACTAGCATTTATGAATATTAAAGAGCTTGCTTCTCCAGATAAGTTTGAAGGAGGTCAAGTGAGTCAAATCCACCAATGAGAGGAGCTTGCTTCAAACCTCCTTCAAGCCTATGTGATACAACATTGTATGAGCTTGAGCTCAAACAGGAATGTTGCTAGTACAGTAAATACAAACAGTAAATACAAAAAAATTGAACAGGAAGTCGCTACATACAATCACATAAACTATAATATATAACACGTTAAAGAGAATTATCCAGTGCTTTGACATATTTAATTCTGATTGATCAATCATGGCTTTCTGTAGTCAGATATTATTGAAAATTGACCATTAAACTGTATACCTGACTATTGTCCCAGAGAATTCATTTGTATTTGCAAGCTGTATATAAAATAATATCATAATATATAACAAAATTGATATCATATAAGATAACAATATACTTATATCTACATACCTTTAACCATCTAGTCTTGATATACGTTATATTTTGAGTAGGTGCAAAATGTCACAAATTCAGCCCCTTAATTTCACCATGCGTCTCACAAATGGTCGACACTCCAGTGAGTTCACAAAGTCTGACTCATTTAGCAGGTGTCTGGGTTAAAAAGATTGTAGTGGAAAAGTAGCTTCATTTGGTCTGTGGTTTTCGTAAAACGGTGATGAGAAAGGAAATGAGTGTTATCTCTCTCAGTTCATAAAACACTGCCCACACTCTGCCCCGTCTCTCTCTTTCTTTATCTCTCTCTATCTCTCTCTAGTTCTCTTCTATTCTTCTTTTCACCATACAGAACTGAAAGGTGTAATTAAATGCAATCTGACACATATGGTACAATAAATTAGGTCACATGCACTTTTGTGAGGCCGCCACTAATACATTCACAGTTAGCGCATGAGTACATTCATACTCGGTACAGATAATTGCACATAATCTTCTCATGTGTAGGATGATATTTCCCCTCTGCTTACATCTATACTGTGGAACTACACATAATTCAATAAAAGGTCAGGCTAAGCTCACTCTGCCATTTCCTTGTGTGTCAGCTGACATCTCAAAGGCTTTACTTCCTAAGCTGATTAAATTACGTTATCTAATTAGTGTCTTTTTATGAAAATCACACACTTTCCAGGGAAGCGAGGTGTTGTGCACAGTGAATCTGTTTGACACTCACGGAAAAACTGAAAATACAGCTCGAGGTTTGACGGTGAGAGACACAACTGAAATAACTGACAGGGAGGAATAACACATTTTATCATGACTGATATGATCTGCTGATCAGCAATGAGCAATCAGTGGAAATGCAGTTACTCCTACACGACACATTCAACCTTGTGTGACCATGGACATTCAATTTCAACTATAGAGTATTTCAAGTACAGAAATATAAAAAATTGTAATCTTGGTAACTGTTACTATGTATAGCTGATGCTATTGGCTCCTTATGATTAATCGCTTCATTGTTTTCCTCACCTTGTAAGTCGTTTTTGATAAAAACGTCTGCTAAATGCCTAAATATGAATGTAACAGATCAGTGAAAGCTGCAAATCATAAATTTTAGCCTTTCATCTATGTTTAAAAACATAAAAGTTGCGAAGTTAACCTTAGTTTAATTCTAAGCAATTGCTAATAGAACGAGCTACAAACGCTCCACCATACTCAGCACCCAGACATGCAATGTAGCAGGTGGGATTTCATCTCTCTGGTTACAGACATGACATAACCACACAGATGAATGAAGTCAAAGTGACATTTTTAGCGACATCAGACCCCATAGTGAAATTATAGTGATTATTATTATAAACTTCACATTGCAGATCAGGTTAAGGAGGCCATTTTGAACACTGATCTGTTATGTACATGCTCAATAACTGACTGTTGTTCATTTTTAACCAACGAAGTTACTTACTGCAGCAGTTCATCCTTAAAAGAATGTAAAAAACAGGGACAGCCTTGATCACCCTTTACTTTCATTGTATAGAAAAATTCTATGTGCAAGAAATGCACATCAAAAAGGTTTGGAGCAACACAAGAGTGAGTAAATAATGGCAGAATTTTTGGGTGCATTTTTTTCTAAATCAATCGTATGACCAATAGAGGCAACAATAACAATGAATCAAGCGATATTTTAGCATAAATTTATACCGCTGCTTACATCTCGAGAAAATGACGAGACACAAGAACTAAGAAGCCACACGGCAGAGATGAGGGAAATTATGCAGATTGTTGACAGGAAACCTCTGGTGATCAGCGGTCCCCATTTCACATCTGACAATGTGCCATGTGAACAATAAACAATGCAAAGCGAAACAAAACGAAAACAGATACAAAACCAAACCAGTCTTTCACCTTTTTACAGCATATCACAGCAATAACGCATTTGAGTTGAATAAAGAATATGTGTAACATTTACACATTAAATCAACACTAGTGTAAATTCAGTAAACATTCTAGCAAACCACTCAAATACACTGCATTTAGTTGCCTTCCAAGAGAAAATGGTCATTCTGCCAACTAACCCTCAGGACCCACAGCCACAATGCATGCTGGGTTGGGGAAGCCTATGATGCACAGCCATATGTTCAAGTAAACAAACATACACTGTTACCTCCCAAAAATAAAGATGCAAGTAAAAGACACAAGCTTAATGGATATAACTCTAGTATGTATACTTGTATACTTAATGTATACTTAAAACATTATAACAATTATCTACAAAGTGCCACTCTGTGTTTAAAGTATGCATGTAGCGAACTGTGGACACGGCACACTCAACATATGGTTTGATTTATGGTATCTAAACAAAGTCAGACACATATTCAGGCTTTCATAAATGCATGATTAAGCTCAGATGCCTGTGTAGACATGCGCATACACAAATGTGTCATTCAAAAATTAAAATTGACCAAAAATTCTGGAACCTGTCTACCAGTTAACAACAAAAGGTCTGCTGTATAAAAGCTCTATAACAGAAGCTTTTGTACAAGATGTGTATTCCTAAACCTACCAAGCTTGGCCTGAAGAACAACACAGAGCACCAAACATCACCTATAAACCCACATTACTCAAAGGGGTTCACCCCGGTTTTTAAAAGAAGCATTGCTGGTTGGCTGGAAACAAACTGCATGGTTGCGTTT